>JABFQC010005228.1:0-11834 GCA_022817085.1 Psilanteris sp. ZL-2020 | reverse complement strand
ATAATAACCAGCCTAATGAATCTAATATAATAATAAATTATTGATATTATATATTTTTTAATAATTAGTACATTTCCGCACTAAAAGAAAAAATATGTAGTTATTGTGGGATGGTTTGCTCCCTAATGTACATTTTTTAATATAATATTATTAATTGATATTCTAGAAATAATAATGTCTATTATATATATAAGAATATTAGTTATGAATTCAATTCTATCCTGCAATCATTATAAAATATAGTAAATTTTACTCTAATATTTTTTCAGTGTAAAAGAATTGAGTTAATTCAAAGATTTGTGCGTCAAGCTAACCGTCAATTGATTATATAACAAAATTGATTATATATTATTTTCAATATATTTGAAAAAGCTTTCATGGTAAATGTAACAGAATTTTGGGGTGCTCTACGTGATAAGATTAAATTATCGATATTCTTTTCGGTATATTTTTAAAACAAAGATTACTGATTTACTCATTACATTTACATAACAGTAACATATCAGTAGTTACTAAGTGGGAATTAACAAACGGTTCGATATTAGGTTGCTATTAATGGGAATCAGTTGATTTTTGATACTCAGCCAATATCGAAATAATAAAAGAACGAAGAGAGAGGATCACATATAAAAAAGTGACTTCCACCATACTAACGAATTTTGGCAAAATTCTGATACAAAATAGGCTCCCAAAATCTTTAATAGACAACCATAAACGCATTTATCGACTATATTATTAATAAAAAAACACACTAAGATTTACATACACTGTTACATATACGCTTATATACTCTCTCATATTCTACACACTGTCATTTCTTCACGCATATTTTTATTTAAATAACCTTATATCCTTAAAAAATAAATATTATTATAAACAATTTTTTGAAGAACGGTCACATATTCAATAAACTATCAACGCCAATGCTGTTTAATCTTCTCAAACGTAGTATGTTGACGCTGCCGGTCCATCCATGAGCTTGAATTAATCGAAAGTGGAGTTTAATAGTACTGAATAAGACTCTATAATATTACAATGCGTTACAGTTGGCAGCAGTGACGTGCCAAACTTGAGTCAATATCGGCAAAACAATCGTACCAGTACAATTGTGTCTTTCATGTCTATTAATATAGGTTAGACTCGTTACGTTTGTTCTGTTTAACACATAATACAATATCAATAATGAAGAAAGCTTTTCATCGATTTTTATTTCTGTATACATCTAATAAATTAATTATCTCCTCTAATTTCTGCTTTATGCATGTTTCCTGTATCACCTCTATACGCGTTGCATGTCCACCTCCTCAATATTAAAATCAAGTTATATTGCATAGTATTCTATCTTATTTGTTTATAACTTCGTATACATCATGTGAATATATTTAATGAAATCTTTTCATATCCAATTATTGTTCACAATTTTTCATTCAATTATTTTCTTCTACGAATATGACTCTAAAACACTGGTATTTTTTATGTAATATATTTATTTTCTACAAGATATTTTACATATTTTTTTCAACTGCTACAAAAGTTTGTAAATTTTAACGTCCATCAAACAACAACCATCGGAGGAAAAATAGTGTTTAACAATATATCCTTGGATTTAAAGCATAACTATAAATATAAAAGAAACATTTTTATCTATGGAAGATATATACAAATATAAAGAAGACGATACATCAACCAATAATTCTGAACTTGATAATACATATCTCAAGAAATAAACTTATGAAAAACTTTCTTTATTAATTAAAAGATAATCTGTTTGGTTTTACAAGCTTATACATTTACAAAAAATGAACAGCAGTTCACACAAAAATTAATATTTTTGTGAAAATTAAATAAATAGTATAAAATTACAAATATATACAGACTATTTTTCGGAAGTTAGTGTGTTTGTGTGTATGCACATGACAATGTAGCATAATAATGTAAAATAAATTATTAAAAATATTTCATTCAATTGAATAATATACAGTGATTTATGCTTTTTTTAGGTTGAACTTAAAAATATAAGTTATTTGTAGTTTTTCTATTTTATAAAATTATCCATTTAAGTTTAATATGGACGATTTTGACATTATCTTCTTTTATGACATTTTAAATATTACGAATTTGTATTGGATTTGAACTAAAAAAATTGGTTTATTGGCCTACTGTTCTCTGCTTAGTTATTTGACCGTTTTTATAATTTTGTTCAATCGATATTAGACAGGTATCGCCCACCGTTTCAGCGGCAGCGGATATTGTTTCGTTTTTTTAATAGCGGCAATTTTAGAGTCCGGAAAGAAGAACTCGTTAAGCGCTCGAAAACATGTAAAAGTATTTTCTAACGAATAAAAGTAGAAATAAAAAAATGTGTCCTATCAAAATATAAATTTTTTGTAAATTTCGGAAAATAATTTACTATTGTGAATTTTAAATTATTTATTAACTATATCATAATTTGTATATCTTTTTTAGAAAATTAATATCTCTAATGGTGATTATTACTACTATTATAATAAAAAAAATTAAAATATAATGTAATTACATCTTTGTGTTTTTTCTCAAATATTCGCAAATATAATGTAAGATTTGTAATTTGATAAAAAATATATGTTTGTTAGAAATTTTATGAGTGACTTATTATTTCTACACTCAAAGAAATTAATTACATTAAACAATATAACAATATTATGTGTGAGATAACAGGTAAAACACTACTAATTAAACGTTTTATTTCAACAGAATATAAACGGAATATATCTAAAGTATTCTTTAGCAGTATTATATTCTACAATTTATTATAAGCTTGAAAATTCAAAGTTTAAATATCTTAAATACTTATCCACTTCATGTCTGAAAATGCAACACATTTTATAATTTAGTGTTACATAATATCAATTAAAATCCAATAAAGTAAAATTGTTTAAAAAAATAAATATTTTCAATAAACAATTATTTGTGTATATTGGATTATTTTTCAAAATATTATAAACATTTTCAAAAATAGTCACATTAATAAATATAATTTTTAACACTAAATTTGTTATGCATAAATAATATATTTATACAGAAAATATACTAAACTTTATTGTCTTTAATTATATAAATTTTGTATTTATTTAATAACTTTTTACTGTGCACACTAATCAAAGAATTATTTAATTATAGGTTAATAAAAAGAATATCTTTATAGTTTTTGTAATTATTATATAATAATAATAGAATATTATTTATTTATATTATTATTGTTTTAGATATTTAGATATTTTTTTGAAAAATTCTGTTGAAAATTGACACAGTTGAACTATACATGGGTGAGGTGTTCGTTATTTATATGTAAAATTACACTCAATGACTGTGATTTTCTCTAGTATACATATAATATATATCGCGTATGATATTGAATCTACAACACGTCTATGTCTAAAATTTCTACCGTGAAGTATAAATAATTTTGCGGCTAGAAGTGTTACATAAATTTTGCAAATGTGTAAATGAAAATTATAAAAATAATATTAAAGCGAAGAATACGTATGTATAGATATATATATAAAGTATAACTATATTAAAATGTAAAGTTACTTAAGTTCACTAAGTTTATATTTTTTAAACTGAATTTGTGATGATTTTAAATAGAAATGTGATTATTATTATACACTCTTTCTTATCACATAGGGAACCATTCATATGTAACGCCATCGGAGTCTACATATAAGTATATTCATATATGAATAATAAAGTCATATTTCTTGAAAAGTCGAAACAAAAAATGTAGAAGTCTTTTATTATAGCATATATTACTTATTAATTATCATTATACAGATAGCTATCACACACACAAACAAATATATATATATAAACAATTAAATTAATTTGTGTATCTAAATTTGTTACTTTTTTATATTCTAAAGTCAATATTTAAAGAACGGTGACCTATCCGCATGATGATCTTCCTCACCACTGCTTCATTTCTCTATGGAGTCATTATTATCTTTCTGCTTATTTACACGATGCACTAAATAATAATGCTTTTTCACATAACATTATTATAACGATAGTTAAAAATAATTTTTGTTTAATTTCTACAAAATAAACATTTAATTAATTTTAAAATATTATCTATCAATGTGGCATAAAGAATATTTACATAATTAATAATCGTGCCATTTATGTATAATTATTAGAAGTATATTGGTAAAAATGTTCATTTGTATAATATTTATATTCAACAATTATATGAAACAATCAAACATATTGTTTCAGGTGCATTTTATTATACGTACATTTTATAATTTTGGACAATTTTTTTTAATCGAGTCTTGAATACAATTTTTATATATACAAAAAATATGAAGCAAATATCAGGGACTTATCTACCAGACTTATAGTACGATAATTTGGGATAAGGTACGATACCAGAAAACGTAACACTTGATTGGACATTTCAGAATTTATTAACCTGGCCATATCACTGACATGGCACGATTGATTTAATACTTGATTCATGACTAATTTATATTTTAAATATATAAGAGTGACAAAATTAATAATAATGATTAATTTTAATCGAAAACAGTACGGTGAGATAGTGAGAGATTAAAATATTAAGATATCGTGAGAAGAATTTTCAGTTCTCAATACTATATCATCTTAAAGATGATTATTATGAGTATTATGAGAATATAACTTTCGAAAACAAGTAATAGAAAAAAATATCATTAATTCAAAAATACATCACATAATACGAAACTTTATTACAATAAACAATATGTATGACAAATGGTGGATAATGGGTTTTCGCAACTTGGCAACATAGCAAAATATCCTGATAAGCACCAGTGTCTATACGAAGTGATGCTTAACGAGCGACTGTCTTATTACGCGCCAGCCGCAAAAACATCGATGTAGTGGTGCTTAATAGGACAGACCTGTAAACCATAGTATTGGGGGCCCCCTAGGACCTCGTGTTTTAAGTTTGATAGATTTTTAGGGGAGATGTTAGGGGGTTCATACAACCCTTTATAGGGTAACCGAAGGCCGCCCGATGTGCTCCACCATGTTTGCCCCGCCAAAAAGCCTGAAAGTGGCGGGACCCATTAAGCACCGGATGACAAGACTATATATATATATATGCATACAAGATGTTTGACATGGAGTAAATATAACGTCGACTTTTATCATGTTAATGAAAAACTAAAGTAGATCGAAATAGAAAATAGATCTTTAATTGTTCTAAATAAAAACATCAATTAGAAAATATAATTAAAAAAACAGGGATAAATATTTTGAATAATTTTATATATAGTAAAAGCTACCTAAGTAGCGCTAATTAAAATATGCGAACAAATAAGTATTAAAGATCCAAAAAATAAATCGGTTTTAACCTTCAAATATAAAAAAAAGATACATTTAAGATGCAAGGAAAAGAGTGTGAATTTCATTAAAATTACATTTAGCATTATACTGATTGGAAGATATGGAAGATTATGCAAATGTGGCGGAGCACATCAGGTGGTCTTCGGCCACCCTCACAAAAGGATGCAGGGGGCCACAGTAAAGTCGTTTGCGCGTCTGTTAGTGTCCTCAAATGCAACATTAAGCAGTCTATGCAATTGAGAACTGTCCCAAAATGCGACTACGGGCTTTAATTTAACATTGCGTAAATGGGAAACAATATGGCTTCCTGTCTTCAACTGCTACATTAGAGATATATATTGTTTCATAAAATATTTAAAATGTATACAAAAATAGAAGTCATAAATATAATTTAAATAACATAAGATTCATGCTATAGAAAAATAAGAATAAAATTATAATATATCCAACATAAAGATAAGCCAACAACTATTAAGGATGGCAGAAGAGAATATAAGCAATGAAAAAAATAAATAATAAAAACCCAATGCCATATGAATAATAATATAAACTATATAACTATGTTCCATGTAAAAATTGTACATTGGAGTGACATAAAACTTTTTGTATACTAACCCAATGATGATGACCATTCGTTAATAATTAGTGATGAATGGTGGGGATAGAAAATACCAATTAATGTTACGCTAGATACCAATCAATAATCAACATACAAACTAGAACATGATTGCAACAGAAAACATCATACAGTGAAGATTTATATTCGAAACAATTAATTGTAACATATATAAACTGAAAAAAGCAAGGATATATAAGTTAATTGAAACTCTTGAAACCGAAAAGGTTTAAACAAGCCGAAGAGTGATTCAATTTCTTAACAAATGAGTAGTCACGTGTAGAACAATCAAAAAAGTTCTTCAGCTTAAAACTGAAGTAAGACACAACTCAAAGTTTAGAAAGACAGACATTTTTAGCACTGTAAGAAACAAATAATGAATTGTATAAAAATATAACTATTATTCAAGCAGATATATTTGATCTCAAGTTAACATAAGTCGCTATGAAGAACTTTAGAAATGATTTAAGACAAATGGATGTATACCAGATAAATTATGTTAAAAAGTTATTATGCATCTAAAAAATAATCATTATTCTTACTTTTTCAAATATATGAAAATCAGCGTTTCACATAAATAGTGTATATTATAACTTTATAATGAAAACTATTTTGTTTAAGTTTTTCAAATATTAATTTATTCTTTCCTGCCAAACAAATATTTAGAATCGAAACGATTTGTCTTCTAGAAACAAGAAGAGAAAATTTCTTTTCTGAATCAATAACTGTTCTCGATAATGAATACTGTTATACTATTTTATAATTGTATAGTATAACATACGTTGCGAAATGATTTTAGTAGTATATATTACTAGTTTATATAATATTTCATGTTGAAGAATGTTATATATTTAAGATAATTATTGTGGTGTTAACTCACGTTTAATGGCTATATTCGGATTTGAAATCTAAATAGGTATTGCAGTATGATAAAAATAGTTATCTCGAATAAAATATTAATAAAATTATGAAAGATTGTTAAAGCACCAATGCCAGCGTTCGAAGAAAATTAAATCATTATTTTTTAAAGTTGCCATCGACGTTACATCTGAATAACGAATTATCATTATAAAACTCAGTTAAAATATTAGTTATATTACATAAATATAGCTCTGATATACATTAAATTATTTGAAAATTCTATTTATTGATAGGAATAACAGAAATTAAGCATTCAGAAAACAAAAATTGTAATAATAAATTTCCAAACATGTATATGTATAACAATTATAATTACATGTAGTTTTATAGTTTTTGATAAGTTACATGTTTATTGTATACATAATCGAAGAAATCGATTACTATGATACCTATAGGTATGTATATGTAGAAAATACGATCGGACTATGCATAGCCCATGTACGACAGCCATCAGGCGATTATAGGTAAACTGTCCGGATGAAACGCCACATATGCATGGCCCAATGATGTTTATAACGATGGCAAATTGAGACAATCACAATTTTTATTACATAGTCGACCCATTCATGAGACATGCACGGCCCAATCTTTGGCTTACAACCTGAAAAAGATGGTTTGACAATGAGCGTGATAACAATCGTGTCGATGATGGCCCGATTGTTTAGCGATGCCATGCATGTGCCACGAAAAATGTCAATCATCGTCAGTAATGTATGTGCAATGCATGTGCCGTTTGTTAATATTGGCAAACCACCATTTTTTTCTACATGGGTAATAGTAAAATAAAAGTAACAATGTAATTTATTAATGTACTCTTCTTAATAAGAATATAATTTCATTATTTTGCAATATATTTCTTGGAAAATAATGTAACGTATACTTCATTATTCGCATTATGTAAAAAAAAATACATCAAACTTGCCTAGCAAGTCTCACGAATCAAGGTTTATAGTTTCAGGTTAGAACTATAGTTGGTCTCTGTATTTTCTAAAGTTTCTTATCGTCATCATTGTCTTACTCATATAGTGCATATGTGGTAAGAACGAGAAACAAAGCTATACATCGTTATAAATTTTTCTACACTGACTTGCTTCAGAATAGCCTTAACGGCTAATTTGTGAAATAGATTATATTGACAGTTTATGGACAAGTATTATTTTGCAATTAGCGAATTAAATAAATGAAAAAATTAAACGTTATATACAAATAAATTAAATTATTTAATTTTTTATTAAATTTTATTTAGCAAATTATAAGTTTCGTAATTTGGATTAAAATATTAAATTAATTAAATGAAGAAAATTGTGATGTAAAATACTTTAAATAATAATATATTATTCGTACATCTATAAAGATATTTTTAAAAATTTGCATTTTAAATTATAACAAATTGAACTCTTTAATATGTTGTGCACCAGTTCAGTAACAATATTCACTAACATAAAAATCATAATCTATATTGAATAACAATAATAACTGGATTATTTGCCAATTATTAAATTAATGTCTTATATATACTATAAATATGATACTTAACAAAACACAATATTATAATCAAATACAAAAATAGATGATTTTTAAACACAAACATTTGTATTTTAAGTAAAAAACAGTAATTTTTGGAAAAAATGTTTTAAATTATTCATATGTATGCTTATTATATAAGATTTTCAAATTAATGAATAAACTAGTATATTGTTTGAAGGACTGCAAAATTTATTATTATTAATATTAAACAAATTCTAGGTATTATATAACATATGAATAAAGGGAATTTAAATTCAATAATATAATATTATAAGTCAAAACTCAAATCAAAATCGTAATCAATGAATAATTACATTAGATTTAAGCATTATATGATGTGAATCATTAATAGATTATTTTAATAACGGAAATATAAAATATAATATTTTATATATATAGTATACAATGCATAATATATTGTAATCATGTATATTTAATATGTATATTAAATCAAATATGTGTTTGAATAAATAATTTATGAATCAACAATGTACATATTTGCAAATTATACTGCTTTAACATTTTTTTATATTACTTAAAGGATCGATATTATGACTCTTATAAATTATATAGTTATATTAAATAGAAATAAATCACTTAAAAATGAATATAAGTTCTATCAATCTTCAGTGAAATAAATTTATTATATTAACTTTCTATTCGGTATATAAATATTCAGAAATGGTTATGAATATTATACAAATTATTATTTATATTATTAATTTCTTAGTTTTCTTCCTTATATTTAATTAAGTATTAAGTTTATAATATACACACTATTAATCGTCCACATAGAAACGCATAGCTAAATATTGGAACTGTGATCTAATACTTTTCTTTAAGCGTAAGTAATATATTTATTTATTTTTTACTTAATATCTACAACATATATGAACACAACTTATGCAGTATAAGCAAAAATAATATTTAAAATTTATAAGTTAACGCCTTGTAAGATATATCATAAATTATTATACTTAAAATTGCAAATTATTGAAATCAATGACATATTTTGTATATTAAAGAAAGTCACAATATTTTTCTAAGGCATGTTAAAGGTAATAATTGGACACTATAAATTCATATTAATGATTCGGATAGTCATTTAATGGTTAGGCGGACGAATAGGATAAATAGGTTCTGAATATACGTATTAAATAAGAATAATACTTTTATACATATTATTGTATTAACCATTTATTAATAATATATATATATTGCTTCTGATAATAATAATAATTTATATAATATAAATTAACATTGGTTCACTTAATAAATTGTTCACAATAATATTGTCACGAAATAAATTTACTATGTATGTTAAATTTCTCAGAATTTCTAAGAAAAGAATTATGAAATAATTAAGAAATTTAGATTTTCTCCTTGTTATCTGTAACGCTATATATTTTCAGTAGTAAAATATAATTTCTCGTCGTTATCAGACTACGCATAGATATATCGTGCTGACAGAATATAACTTTCCTCGTTAACAAATTTGTTGAATGTAGTTAACTTATACATTTTGCATTTAAGATGTAAAATTAATGTAATATAATAAACCGAAATAATTTCTAAAAATGTAATATTTCAATTAATTCAAAATATAAATGAAATATTACAAACTTATCTTCAGACAATAGACGCATGTATTATCATATAAATAAATAATTTACCATACTACAATAAACATATGATAATATATATTTATCTTAATACTTATGAAATTGAGAATTTATATTAAAATTATGCTTAATTCATTTTAATTGAAATTACATTTAAAGATATTATTCTGAATAACGGTTATTTGTTTATAATTAATTATTTAATTTACTGGCAAGTCATCATTTATTGTTATAAAATCTGTTAGTATCTACATATGTATTTATATTAGAACAACATAAAAAAGTAAACTTAATAAAATAATTTATATATTTGTGCTTATATAATATATGGTAATAAGAAACATGATGAGGATCATTAGTTTTATATGTCGTAAGGTTTCATCTATATTCTAAATGATAATAATTGGAAATAATTCTAAATAATTTTCATCAATACGTATATAAATTTAAAAATATAAATAATTATATTTGTTTCTAATAAGCTTTTAACGTGCATTTCTTATAAGAGAAAGGAAAATTTAATACGAAGAAGAAATATATATATATATAATTATATATATAAAGAAACAAATTTTTACGAAAATCCGACATAAGTACATAAATCTTCATAAGTTCATATATCAGATATAGCTTGTAGATAAATATTTTAGATAATTTTATTACAACAGTGTATTTTATATATATTTAATATATACACGAAGAAAGTTCTCGGAAACAAACAAATAATATTTAACGAATAATATTACAGTATCATGTAATACAATTGTTAGAACTATTAACAATATCCCTATAATATATATGGTAACATTTTTTAAGTGTATAATAATTTTATTTATAAGTTTTGTTAAATTATGAAAAATAATTTATATAAAAATAAGCTCGACTTATCATTTACTTATCATAGTAAACTTTTATAAATAATATATTTATGATAAAACAAACATTTTTTACGGGTATTTAATTGCTTAATAATCGTGTATAATATAATACGTAAAATACGTACATTATTAAAACGATATTCATAACTTCATATAAAAGTAAAGAAATGTGCTATTTAAAATGTATTGTGAGTTATTATGACAGTTAAAATTGACTGTTCACAAATCACTTATAAAGACTTCAAACTTTTAGGATATCCATTGGAAGATTGAAACCTTTAGAAGTTAGTTCTAATACCTGACAGCCTATGTAATAAGTAATACAAGAAGCGGAAATAATAAATACCATAAAATATGTGTATATATAAAAGGATTAAAATTCAAGCTATAATCGAATTATTCAATAGAATTAGAATTATATGAAACATAAAAAAGAGGTTACTAATATAGATATAAAATGCCATATGATGAATATTATTTGTAAAATAAAGGTAAAGAAAATACAGATATACGTTTAACATTTCATTACCAGGCATAAAAATAGGAAATTGTAATTTCTTATAAAATTAATCTAATTCAACAAATTTATCTAATTTTTGTTCCATTTATAGAAAAGTTTATTTAAAACACACATATATATATATATATATCTTTATGCTATATAAGAATAAGTTATATATTTACTTTTATTATTATTATATATTTTTACAAACTTATCTTAATGCTCTCTAAAAATGAATGAGTGAAATGTCACTTTTTTGGAGTTATAAGTGAATATTCACTCACAATAAGTGAAATTTCACTCATTCATTTTTAGAGAGTGGTGTTGTTTATAAAAAAAATAATATTATTCGCATACTTTTAACAAATAATATACAGCTTTTAGATTGTCATGTTGCATAT
>JABFQC010005227.1:0-11834 GCA_022817085.1 Psilanteris sp. ZL-2020 | reverse complement strand
CCTTCCAACTATCATTTATTTGACTATAATTACCTGAAAGCTTTTTCCGCGTGTAAGAGTTGTTTTATATTTTAAATGAACTTATCTGCGTTCAACACGCCATTGTGCGTCGGTGAGAGTGTAAAATTACCAAATTGAACAGTAATTTGTACGATTGGTTATTTATTTATTATGAAAAAAATTGGTAAAGCGAGATGTATATTTTCGCCAACCATAATGAAATCATCATTTTGCGTTTATTATAAGTACAACATTGACGCGACACATAGATTCTATAACGATAAACATTTTGATACGTGTAACGAGCAATTTCTGTCAGAACGGTATATAGTGTCATAATAAGGTCGAACTTTGAGCTTAAAATTAATATTAATACAGTTTCGACGATGAGTTTTTATCTCAAATTTTTAATGTCACTTCGGGTTATTAAAAACATTTTAAAACTCGGAAAGTGTATTACAGCGATGAAAAAGCGTGTTTAATACTCTACAATAAATTTAATTATCCCGCTCGAAGTCAAAAATAAAACACCGTACAGGTTTGCATATACTTTGTAAAACTAAAGCAATGTTTATGTAATGCGTTAAAAGTTCGATTATAAAAGTAAAAGTATGCATTAAAGGCAAATATTACGCGAAAGAAATCTCTAAGTGAAATTTCTTTACAAGAAATAATAACTGAATGCAGGCGAGTTGTTCTCCGCTAAAATACTCGTGAAAAGCTTCTTGAATGAAATCATTGTTTTCGCAATTACAAAGAAACGTTGAACGGAGATGACGACCGTAGAGAAACAGTGTTATGTGCACAATTCATTTAAGAACTCCATTTCATAACAAAAGTTTCAACGCAAAACTCACGGTTTTCGAGGCGAGGGAGGGATGCTGTCTAAGCGTTTCGAAAGTATAAGAGACATTTTTCTCGATATTTTATATCACAATTTTTATAATGGCATACTTAATTAGACAATGAAATTACACTTCCGAAGAACAAAATCGGCTTTTCTTGTTACAAACAGCACAAGTAATTAACAACTCAGAAGTAATTCAATGCATTTTATTGACTTAAATCAAAAATATTGTCTGATAAATACTTTCCCGAACAGAACTACGAAATAACTTAATTCGTTCAATTCGGGTATATTTTAAGCGTTGAGTTTTGTTAATGGGATGATGTAGTGCAATCGGTATAAAATTATTATAAATTTTACTTATATTTGAGAATAACACTGTTAAACATGAGTGTCTTAGATGTCACGATTTTAAGACGCAAAGTGACTTATTTAAGTCACTAGCTGTCTTAATACAAAATACTTTGCATTAGATTAAGACACTTAGGCGTCTTAATTAAGTCGCTGTGTGTCTTAAATAAGACACGTGAATTATATGTTTTTTAACATTGAAATTGCTAATGTTTTAAATTTATCAAATATTATATATTTCTAATTATATTTATGAAGATGATGAATTGTTTACAGTAGTTAGTAATTCACTAAAACAAGTACTATGTATTTAATATGCGAGTATTATATCCTTATATATTAACATATTACCAAGTTGTACAGTTCAAAATGCTATCATAGTTAAATGAAAACGTTGCATCTAATAGACAAATTATTCAATTCTGCCACAAAATACCGGCTCTTATATTATGACGGACAGTCATAGACTATATTATTATTATGATTTTAGTTATTTTAGGATCGATAGCTCATTCGCGTATTTGCAGACTATTTACATATATATGTTTGTATGAAAATCTTATGTTTTGGTTTTATTTGAACGCACAAAATAAAAAACTCATAAAGAAAACGAGAAAAGAATTAACTATTCATTTATTTCGTGTATTTAAGTATTTAGTATCGTTTTTATTAGTTTTCAGAACATAAAAGCTTGTATCACCTTATATTATATACTATAAGGTTTCCGAACTATATCAAAATTAGCATAAGTTTCTTGCTGGTATTATTGATTATGTTTAAAGCACGTTTGTATTAGTTTTAATGCTTGTTTTAATTAAACTTTAAATTTATATGTGTACTAGATCTTAAGTAATAAGGTTTATTATAAACAAATTATGACAAAAGTGCATGCGTAACTTGGAATTTATGCGTGTCTGTTTATAAAAAAGAAACAGAAATTTTACTCCTTTCCAGTCTTACAAGTAATAATATATATACAGTTTGTAAAACTGGATCAAATTTTCCTTTCACTGTAATATTTTCCTTTTGTTTATTAATTTACTTTTATTTTTATCTATCAATTAATAATAGTCATACATAATAATTGCGAGTTACAAAATGTGTTGAAATTATTAATATTCCAAAATTCCAAATAACAAAATCTCTTTTGTATTGACATGTTAGGATTGTCAGATCTTCAGAGATCTGAGAATCGGAAATGCGAACTTGGTTAACTTAATTTCAGGAATAATAGCAATTTCGAGAACTGCGTCCGCCGATAAGCACAAAAGCAGTACTTTTATATCGAAAAGCTTTGACTTTATTTCTTGATATTCGAAGCATCAAAGTCAGACGGGCGTTGTTGCAACGGTTTTTGGTGCTTTGTGATATTTCTTGGCATTCTTTTGGTCCTTGCTGCAGCGCAATCAGATTATGCAAGTTGTTTTCTAAACCCGGCAACACAATTGCACGTTTCGGCACAAAGATTACGACTGACACGAAAGTTTTTCGTTTAAGTTAAGTTGCCTCGCATTCGCGACAACTTGCAAATCGAATAAGCCTTTTTCGAAGCGATAGCTAAGTGATTATCCTGCAGTTACTCAATTCGAGTCTGATCAAAGGCAAACGAAGATATTCGTCGGTTGTCAACGCGCTCGGACCGCCATCTGTAATTTTGTAATCTGTGCTCTTTTTCTTCGATCAGCTTTTCACTTCGTGTAATTATTTCCAATTCTTTATTCTCGTTTCAATTCGTAAAATAGATAAGCCGCTTTCGCTTAGTTGGATCGTTAAATGGTCTGGAAATTTTGTATCCTGTCTTATTATTTTGAGTGTCACTTTCTTTTCAATTGATTGGCTTGCGAAACTTTGACTTTGAATAGATTTAAGTATACATAAAATTATATGTTAAAGATAATTTCTTTTAAATAACACGTACCATTCATGTTAATATATCCGCATTAAAGGAAAAATAGATATACTGAAATTATTTAAAGACTATATATAATTTTACATCACGTTTAATTTGTTTTATCTGAGCTTGGCAATATCAAAATATGTCGTTTCATAATTGAATCAACTATTATACAATTGCTATAATATAAATTCAGTGGAAATTATATTAAGGGAAGAATGGCACAGTTTTTGTGTGTAAATTTATTATGAACTGAGCAGCATTATATGTATGATGCATATAAACAGTTCAAGAAAATCACTACATATACTATAACCATGATGACGTCGAAACCTTTACTCATCATTACTTTGAACTATAAGTTCACGTAGTAGAACAAATCATATTTACATATCAACGCAGAAATACGTTACTTTTAGCAAACTAATGTATGTTACTAAACAATAAAAATATGTTTATGTACTTTTACATTGACTTTTGCTTTTAAGTGTATGTTATACATGTATATATATATATATAAATATATATAATATATTCTATATTGCTAATTCAAGATTATTTATGCATATAAGTTTTGATTTGCATGTGATACTTGAATGATATGTATACTACTTCCGTTATAAATTGTAACAGACGTTTAATTAACTTTTTTAAAAATACATATATATATAACTGTTATAAAACATTTACATCAAATAACGTACTTATTTTCTTACGTGAAAATTTGCTTTGCTATTATTTATTATTCACTATAAAATTTTTCCTTATGTATGCATTATTTACATCTTCATGGTTAAAAATAATTTTACCGACTAAACATTTTAATATTTTATTATACAAACATAGCTATTTTTATTTGGTTTTTATACATTTTCAAACTATTATAAAATAAATTATAATTCATTTCAAAAAAGTATTTCGTGTATAAATATATATATAAATTTCCTTTTCAATAAATTTTATTAACAAACATGAAAATGAAATATGTTTATTATATTACATGTATCGCAGTTTTTAATCGTGTGCTGTTCTTTCCTATGTATATATATTCACATATATTTATCTTTTCTATTTCTATGTATATTCACAATATTTATTTTCAATTTTCCCACGTACATTGTTCGAAAATTTAAAAATTGAATAAATAATCTTGAAACCGATAGGTTATTAAGAATTTCAGATATATAGTAAAATGAAGCGAAAACTGAAATGAAGAACGCGTCGGCATCTTACAGACAGTGGCTTATGCGTGACTAGAAACTATTTCATGCTATCGTAATACCTTTGATAAGGGCTAACCAATTTTGATCAACTACTTTTTTGCACGTCACATAAGCAAAGACATTGTATAGAGTTGTATTCAGTATATAGAATATTTTTATTGCTTCCTTATTCGTTTTGTTGATGAATTTGTTTGTTGCACGATATATAGTATAATATACATATATGTTAATATATATGCTTTCACGCACAAAACTACAAAATTTGTAATGTTAAGTTCACTTGCTAAAATTTATACATTTTTCAAAATATAACGATGCTTCGCATGTTTTCAATAACGATATTTTATAATTCGAAAATGTATAGTTCTTAATTAAATTAAATCTTATTTTTGAGATATCAATGCAGATAAATTTGTAAAATTTTCTGTTTTCTTTTTGTTGTATAATGAGTACATTATTTTTGGTGACACATTTGGTTTGAATCGTATCAATTAGCATAAAATATGAGATATAATTTTAAGGTTACGTTAATTTATTAAACTAATTATCGAAAAAAATATGCAAATTTACTGAAAAATGACTATATGTACTTAAATTGCAGTAAATATATGTTAGCAGATCACTTATTCAATCTATCTGAATTATAGTTATAATTGAATAGTATGTAAATTTATATTTTATGGTTGCATTTTTCCTTTCTGTATTTTCACTAAGACAAAAATTTGAGATTTTTTCCAGGATGTTTTCCCAGTAATAGGCGATCAACCATCTTCCGTAATTTTATACATAATAATATCTTACTTTTATCGTACTAAAAAGGTATGGAATCTCACGAGAGTAGCAATTCGGATTAACGTATATTCCAATCGATCAGTTTAAATGGAAACGTTACGAATAAATGTTGGTTTTAATCGGAAACGTCTCTTTGCAGCATTGCTACTTTCGTTTCTTTTTCATTGAATAATATGAACTTTATCCTTTAACGCACGTGCAATTGAACTGAATACATTTTACGGATTTATGGAGGACATTAAAAAAGTTTCTAAACTGTATATAGAAAATAAATTTCATATTTAAATTAAATAAATTTATTGATTTAATTTTACTTCGCGTTTGAATATTGTTCACACATTTGCTTCTATTAAATTTACTCTTTATTATATTTATATTTAAATATTTTTTATTTTATTTAATTTCAGTATAAATAAAAAATTATACACAAAATTTTGCAAATATTAGTTTTTATATATGTTGTAAATATGTTTATTTCGTTGAAAAGTGTATATCGTAACCACGAAGAACTAAATACTAGCAAAAGTATATTTTTCTTTTAACAATTTTTAATTACGAAACAATGTTTACAAATATTATTTTTAACAAATAATTTGTGTTTTGTTCTTAAAACTCTTACGTTTCGTGGGTTACATAAAAAGATAATGTGACGACATTGTCAAAGCTAAAAGTAATATTTATATTTTGAAGTCACATATATAACAATATATTTTATTACAATTATAAACTAACAATTACAATTAACACTGCATGATGTTGAATTATTTATTTACTTCATCACATATACTTTCGGTAACGATTTTAATTAATCAATTTCAGTTTTAAATTAAGATTTTGAAAATTGGACATTTTTAAAATAATTGTTATTATTTGTTATGACAAGTAATCAATTATTTTTTAGCATAATATTTAACTATAATGAATTTAATGCAATATTCATTAAAGGTCAAAGACCTTCGTTTTATTGACGCTCCTTTATTTTGACAGAAAATAACGTTAATTAATTTAAATTTAACTTTTCATTTTATTTTATTTTCTTTATAAAAAGCTTTATATACATTTCCATTAACTAAATCCTCACATATGTAAGCGATACTCTAAATTACAAGTTTTCCGATAAAGTCAACAAGATAACTATTTTCCCGATTATGAATAACTAGAACATGAAAGTTCACATTCTAATACTCTATAAATCGAGAATAAATAAGAATTACGAAGGGGGTAAACTACTCTGACTATAATATATACTATTGTTATAGTCAATACAACTATATATATATATATATATATGCTATAATAAAGTAGATGTTTAGCATAATTCAACTTTACCCTGATAAATATATAATATAATTCATATACATATTAATGACAAATTATATATATAAATGCACGGTTCTTGAAATAATATTTTATTTCATTTTTTTAATATTGTGTAGACTCGATGCAACGGTAATTCGTACAATCTTTAATTACCTAATTAAATAAATACTGCCAGTTTATGATTTATTAACACAGTTTCTTAAATTTGGTATAAAATGTTCGAAATATACAGCTAATTAATTGAATTTCATATTCTTTTATTAAAGCATTAAATTTGTTTAATCTAAGTAATAAATAAGTAAAATTTACTTTATAAACATATTATTCTACGTAATTATTGTGAATATTTTATTTGCATAATCATTACAATATACAAGTATATAATAGTAATATTATATACTTGTTACTCTTTACGTTATTTATCGTAAAATAATTTTTACGTAAAAATGTGAATATTTCGAGTAATATATTGAAACTGGACAAATGGATACGTCTGACATAGATGGAAGATAAAGTCGTGCGCAGAAGTCGTTTTAGCCAAGTTTCTGCGACAATTGTATTACATGAACACGCTGCTTAAGACGTGTAATGATGATATGTGTTTCGGCATTGTGCCACCGTGACGTTTTTCTCGCTTTCATTCTGTTTTGTCGCACCTTTTTCGAGCTGCTTTTTGTCTCGCCTTATCTGTCTTTCTTTCGTGCTCTATCTTTTCTGATTTCGGAGTGCAAAGATTTCAGAAAGAATGTGCAGTTGTTGCCCCTGGAAAGTCGAAAAGTTTTATCGCAGACCCCGTCTTTGCAGCTTGTCGAAGTGACTAAGCCTAACTGCCGCGAAAACTACTTCACTATCTTCTCGTAGAGCTCCGCATTCTGCAATAATTATTCTCAAGCTATATATGCGCTTGGTGTGTGCAACGAGCGAGGCATGCTAAATTACTACTTTCTACCACGAACTGTAAGTAATTTTGATGTTACGTTTGATTAATTCACCGTGTTGATATGAATAATAACGTACGACAAACGTGTATTAAAAATGGAGAACCATAAGTAATGTCTTCGTTAGTATATTCGATTCAGACACAGATAATCTATTTTTGAATAATCAATCGCAAAATCTCTTTTAATATACAATTCTTGACTATACACTGAAAGAAATAATTCTGCAAACTTTACCAGACATTATTATAAACATCGGATAAAGGAAAAAAAAATGCAAATAAATACCTGAAAACATTATTATTTTTATCAGATTGTATGGTAATTTGTATCACATTTATTGAAGTTTTAACCATAATTCATCATATTTGTTTACATTTTTTTCCTTTATCTCATGTTTACAATATAGTATAGTAAAAGTCGCAGGATTATTTCTTTCAGTGTATATATATTTGTATAATCGGCGTGTTGCTATAATAATACTTGTCTAAAAAGGTGTACTTTAAACGGACAAGTGCGACCTTTTAATCTCTTTGCTCCGAAACCAGAAAGCAGAATAAAACTTTTAATATTTATTCTGCACTTGTAACGAATGATAATTTCCGTTTTGCTATCAGACATATTCAAATAATTTGATTAATGACCTGTGAGTCATTATTTTGGAGAATATTATTCAGTATAAAATTGTAATTTGTACAGTGTGGTGAGTTTTAACTTTTATAATTCATTTTCAACATGAAAACAAGTTCAAAAAGTCCAGATTTAATTCGTTAGAAAGTTATTATAGTTTTGCTATAAATGCAATTTTCACACGGCAAGCCAATAAAGCTCCGAGATTTTAGATCGTTGAACTTAAACAATATTCAAAACACGAATAATTTTATCAGGGCGCGCGCAAAGTGCAATACAATTATTCAACAATTCTAATGGCACGTAATAATTATGAACAAAAAGATGCTGTAATATGTTAATATTTTAACATGCATATAATAGAGAGTACATATGCAGCTTCAAATAATTATCATAATTGAGCATCCACATCAAATTATATTTCGTTGTAGCATCTCCTTTAACATATTTGATTTATCAGAACGGTGAAAATGTCGTATAATTATAATGACAATGCAAATATCTACCCATAGTCTTGAATATAATTATTTCGCAATAAATCATGTTGTCTCATTCCATTAATAAATATTATTTCCACTAAGCATTTTTGACTATTATTTTATGCAATTAAATATAACAAATGAATATACGTGGTCTTTTATTATTATAAAAGTTTATATAGAGATATATTTTTATAATAAAATTGCAATTTACAAACTATGTACTAAAAGGACATGATAATAAAAAATATGTTGCTTTATAATAATATAAATTCATTTATGTTATATAATTAATATACTTATATTTATCATTTTTATTATTATACTTTCATTGAACTTTGATTAATCAGATATACATTTATATTAATTCTATTTAAAGAAGGTATAAACATTAGTAATAAAATAATGTTTATCGTGTTTAATATTAAATTATTATATCATAAAATTATGTGTACTCTATATAAAATTTTATTATATTTAAAGTCTAACAAAGCTTTTTTATACTTCAAATGCTCAAATTCAAATTTGTTTATTAATTTTTTAGACTATCCATTTGCGTCTAAATAAATACATGTCAGCAACTAATTAAATACGTTTATAATCACGCTGCTCAAATAACTATATATACATTATAGTATTACATCTGTAAATTGTAATATTGATATTTATAAATTTCCATTTATTATAAAATATATATTAGTCCGTGTATCTTTTGTATGTACATCTATCTATATATTCCGATGTTCTTGACAATTGAAAAACTTGTAAATCGTGTAAAGTTTAAATCAAACAATAATATTAAACATTCACACAATTTATATAATTAGGTTGTCAGAGTTCGGTCAATGTATACTTACGCAAGTATATAAATATTATACTACAGTATATATTACAATTAATAATTCTATATATATATATATATATATATATATATAAACATTGTAGTAATAAAATTTAAGTGATTTTGCAAAAGTAAAATATTGATATAATGTAAAACTAATTTATTTACGAATCCAATAAATGTTACAAAGAAATTTGTATCACATACTCTCCCATTGACCTGCTTTTCATGTGCCATTGAAAACTGAGGTTTTAAATAACGTCCAAACGCACTTTCAGTATAAAATAAATTAAAAATTCAATTTTGGAACATTACATTAACATTTGCAAAAGTTTAAAATATAAAAGTACAAAAAGTATAACGTGTTAATTAGAAATATAAAATTAAAAAATATATATTTATTACAATATCACTCAATTGTGCCAAATGCAATTAACTCATGACGTAATAAATGAAATAAAAGTTTATCACCCTAACCGCTTTAATGCATTGAAAGAAGTTTAATAACAAATGATGACTTTTTGGGTCAGATGCGTACGTTACAGTTCAATGCAATTTCTATGCATTGTTAATTAGTATAACTTAAAGTGCTGTTATAAATTTTATTCTACGATATGCCGATTGTTCGACGCAAAGAAACCGCATTTGTGAATTTAAATATGCGTCTTTATTACTCAGCTTTTTTACAGAGAACAAATTACTTACAAAGACTACCTAAAAGCTTTGAGTTTATAATATCGAATTTATATATATAATATAGTTATTAGTTCAACTTTGTTGAACTTTCACCTCTACGGAAAACTTTGCTCGAACCGAATTATATCTGTCCCTGCATATCGAGTTTTTGTATACAATTTATTAGATGAGCAGAAATGCTATTTGAGCATATAAATACGTTGGTTTCGATGATGGGTATTGATACAATGCGAGACTTCCTCGACCACGACAAATCAAAGGAAAGGTAAACATTGCCAACTGGTACAGTGTGTCTACGTGAATGAGTATACACAAGAGACAATATTTCACTCGTTGTATATTTGCCCGCGCGATTCTACATCACGTAGAGATGTTGCATTTGTCACCAGGGAAGTGACAGTAAAAACAACCAGAAAAGCAACGTAGCATCAAAAGCATTTGAATTTTTTCTGCCACCGTTTTTTTAACTTCCAAAATAGTGAATACATGTACCCTTGTCTGTTTATATTCGTTTAATACTTGTAAATCATAGTTACTTCAGTCAAAGTTATGAATTGAATAATTCGATTATATTTACGCGTCTATTTGTATATCACACGCACAGATATACATATATATTTATAGATTATCGTCATATAGTTATTGCTGCGTGAACGTAACTGTAATATAGTTATGTTAATTATTTTTAAATTTATTTACACAAATTTTTAACGATTTATAATAATAACAATTCAAGAGCCAAATAATTGTTTTAAAGATTTTGTGCGATATTAAAATTTGCATTAAATTGAGTTGTGTTTTAAAATTTCGAAATTTTGGTATATGTTATTGAATATGAAATTCTTTATTATAACAATAATGAACGGAAAGAGAAAAAGTATTAAAAATTACTCATTAAATATCAATTCTGCATTCAAACAAATTAAAATTATAACTTATAAACTTAAAAACTGCTGTTTATAACACTAATTTGAAGACATTAAAGTAAAAATCTAAAAATTACAGTTTTTCCTTGTAAAAATACAGTTTATCATATCGAAATTTCCTCTTATTTTTTAGCATAATGGTATAATAAACAATAATTTATAGAATTTTGTTTTAATGTCGTTAAATTAGTATTATAAACAGCAAGTTTAATTTTATGAATGTGTGACAGACGTGTTGTATTTTGAAATAATACTTCAAACTTCAGCAATTTTTACTAAAATGTCAGCAATTTTGAAAGAAATATGTGCAATATTTTGATAGTAATGTTTAATACATTATTGTTTCTTTCCATGTATCAAAGCATAAACAAATGAACAATTCTAATGTAGATGTATGTTGTATTAAATACATAAATCTTAAACGTGCAATTCTTTTATTCTCATAATAACTTCCTTTTTATCAACTGATTAATTAAGAATAAACCGAGAATAATAAAATGCAAAATTTGAAAGTAAATAGAAAAAAAATTCTTCTTTGTTAACTGACTGTTCTATTTATTTTTACTTATTCCATGCTGTCTTCTACCATTTTCAGGTAAAATTTATTTTTTGTATTTGCACATAGCGAGCATAGAGTATAATAATTCACGCGCAGAAGATGTGACGACATTTTTAATGCATTTTTATATTCTTTTCTCATTTGAGCAATATTTTAAAAATCATCCATTTTCAACTCGGAGCATAAAATGTAGGAGGCACTTTCTTAACGACTGTTCCAGCATTTGAAGTAAGAGATCTTGATCGTGCATATAGCTTCATGCAACTGTATATATCTACAGCATAGTCGAATTAAGCTTGGAAGTACGTGAGGAGTTTCATGAATCATAGTCTTTTATT
>JABFQC010005226.1:0-11834 GCA_022817085.1 Psilanteris sp. ZL-2020 | reverse complement strand
AAGACTATTGAAATTATACTAATATATCCGTCATTGGGAATCTATGATATGTATACTGTTAAATCAACAACACGGCGTTCTAAAACAAGTCCAATGTTGTGACAATAGTATTTTTTTTCCCCGTGTGTGAACTAAACAAACTTACAACCGTGAAAGTATTTAGAATTACTTTTAAAGAATGTGGTTCAAAAGTGAGGTTATATTTTATTGCACTTAGATGTGTAATTTTACATACGTCGTGTAACATTTACACATAATGTGTAAAATTAGACTATATGAGTGTGATTTTACAGAACTAGGTTTACAGTGTACTTTCTTCAATTATATTACAAGTTAGTATTTTGGGAGTCTTTTTTTAATCTGTTTTTAAAATTCTAATATCTTGAGATAAAAGGATCGTTTTAACAGTATGTATTTGGGGTTAAGAAACAGTTGTTAGTGTCCTGAAACGGATTTAATTGTAAATTGACGTTCAATGATTTGAAATTAAAATATCTTAATTCTTATCCTGTGTTTCTGGTTTTGGCGATTTATGATCAGTTGTAATAAACGCGATATTTATAAAAGCACGATTCGTGTGAATAAGGAGATTATTAAACAAATCTATGAAATTGTAACAAATTTGAGTATATATTGAGATTTAAGGCCTTAAAATATTTCTGTCCAATAAATATACATAGAAGTTTATTTCCAATAAACGATCATTAAAGACAAAGGCAGAAATTGTATAACAGCTATAAAATGCAATTTTTATTGTACAGGAAACAGTTTTTGTGTTTAAACTAGATCGCGAAGTTCGGCGCAGGAGTAATTTTAGATGGAAAAAAATATCAATAATAAAATGTAAAGATACACAATGGTTTAAAAGGATTCGAACTTAATGTACAATTTCGTGGTAAACAGTTGGCGCGGTACGGGCCCAATGGTTATAAAATGATTTTAATAATAACATTCATTAGCGTAATAATAATTCTCAATTATTACATCAAACCTTCAAATCTTCGGTCATCGAAACGCATTTATTATTTTGTTTTTGATATAACAAGAATGTCGAATCGCGTGAATTTAGCGTGTAGCGTATATGATGACATATCAGGTAAAATTGTCATTCATATTTCGAGTAAATAACAATGTATGCCACAAGAAATATTTAGATAATATATTCTTAGATGCATGAAGTCTTCCATAAGTTTCCGTAATAATATCCAATATCTTGGAAAAGTTTTAATTCCAAGCTCTATAATCGAGTAAAAGGAACATTTCATTTTATAAACTTTGCTACTCAACGAAGTTTTAACATTACGTAATGTACTGAAGTTTGTCCAATTTAACCTGATCAGGCAAAATTTTATATGAATTTCCCTTTGAGCATTATTTCCGCCGTGATATAATTATTCACGAAAAAATGAATTCCGCGCTAAATAATAACTGAAATTAATTAAGGCCAATTAAAGCGTGCCGGATATATGTGTTTCGGTTTTATTTCAGACGTAACTGATGTCTTTATTTTTCGGATATACGAGACATATTTTCTATACGAACTTTAGATAAAAGTAGAAAGAGCATGAAAGAAGACTGGAAAAGAAAGTTATAAATTATATCTTGATAAGAATATCTTCCACTTTTAAATTTCCAAATTTTTTTGTAAAAATAATTTGGTAATAACGGTTCGAAGTAAAAGCATAGATAAAATGTAATAACATGAAAAAGTATATGGTTTATATCAGAATTATTATGTCGCAATCATAATAATTATACATTACACAACCGTCAACATATGTGTGTTTAATAATATAAAATTAAAAAACTAATTTTGTGTTTCTATATATTTTATCAGTAGAAAATGATCAACGCGTGAGATCAACATAGGCTTGCCGGCTATCTTAAAAATCAATGGGTAAAACAAAGAGAAATCTATTTGTTTTCGTATATAATGTGAGCAGAGACATGCAAAAGTACTGGTCAGGTCTATTGCATACAATGTTGAATATGAAGGATGCCTACGGGTCAAACGAGTGTTTCGAAGTCAATTAGAAAGACAAAGAGAAAATTACTTCTTGATATGTAATGCAAACAAAAAAACGTGAAAGTCTGGTGTATCTTTTGTGTTTCATCTAATGACGGTGTTTTAGTGAATATACAAGTAGCGTATGCCATATGTAAACATTTAGCGTATTTTTTTTGTCGCAAATAACGACAACTTTGTATCAATTTCACGTAAAAGGTCGACTTATTTTTCTATAGTTGGACTTTTAAATCAATCCAACGTGTCGAAAGATCTTATTATTTTAGAGAATAATATCAACGCAAATTAATTTAATTGTATAAAATTAAATATCAAATGGCTTTAATATGCACAAATAATGGAACAAAAATAGCAGTCCATCAGATCAGTTTAGAAGAACATAAAACGATCAATTGACTGTATATATAATCAAAAAGCTATTATGTAAACAAGGACGCAAAAAGAAAAACCTAATTTTATCTTAATCGAATTCAAATATTGTCTTTATTAAATTGCTTTTTCATCCATCATTAATTAATATACCTTTGTAACCGAAATCGGACGAATGAAAATTATCAAGTAATTAAATAAAAAACCATATATATATATATATAATTAAAATTATTCATAACAGCAATATTTATAATAAACGATATAATCTTCGACGGCGAAAACACAACTCGCCTACGATCGACGTTTGCGCAAACGAATAAATAATACCGAAAATTGCGTATTGCAAAAACGGCGACTCTAAATAAGACTTCACCTCGGCGTATGATACGCGTCACCTTTACTCGATGAAAGATTGAATCCGGTAAGCGATACAAAATCAACTCGGAAATAAAAAGCGGCGCGCGGATAAAGACGACGCAGTCGGTCGATCGATTCAATCATCTTAAAGCTGCGAGAATGTTTAACAATGTACAACAGTCTCTTTATTATTTTATCTGCGTCGAGACTGACGTATGTGCAATAATCCTTTTAAATGTCTCCGAAGACACCTGCGTCTCGCCGAATCTCGCGCGTAGCAAATCGAAGCGAATCGAAAGGGAAACGTCCCCGGCGCTTCGTTTTATGAGTCGATTTGCCGCCTGAAACGAGTAGAATATTAAAGCCAGGCTGCATAACACGAAAGCGAACACACGTAGACGCGAGATTCTTGATGTAGATTGCTTTCTCTGAAATTAAACGAAAAACACGAGCTGCGCAATATACAGGCATTCTATGCGAAAGCAAGAATGTCAAATCTTTTTATGACTCGGGGATAATACTTTTGCCCGGACAAAAGACCGACAGGACAGCACTATTGAAATAATATCATCATTTGTCTGCGACGAGATTTAATTAATTTCGGAATATCATTCTGCTTCGACGAGTTCTTTTCACAACTACGCGCCAAAGTGCATCCATTGAAAATATTTCGCCAAATTTCGAGCGCGTCGGATAATTTGGGTTTTAATTGTTACTGCGACGTCGCGAAAAAGTTATTTCGTTCGCGCGATCGCGAACAATTCGGATCGAAGTTTATTAATTCTGTTAATGAGACAATTTTAACGGGTCTCAATTAAATTTGCGATTACAATTAAATTTGAGTCGCGGTAGCCGGAGAGACTCGCGTGTACAATTCGATCGCGTAATAATCGCTATTATTCACCGGCAGACGATTATGTTTAGATAGCTGTTTTACCGTCGCACAATTAATCACCGCCGTGTTGATATTGGATTCGAGAGTGAATTTACACGCATAACGATGTTTCGATTCGCTGCGAACAGTGCCGAGCATTGTTATTTCGGTCTGTCGCGCCAAACACTTCGACCTACACAACGGCCCGGATAGCTCAGTCGGTAGAGCATCAGACTTTTAATCTGAGGGTCCAGGGTTCAAGTCCCTGTTCGGGCGGCTTTTTTTTGTTTTTCCAAACGCCAGTTTATTTGCTTTTTTATTTATTACGATAATAGTGAGAGTATTATTAAATGTTGTTTTATTTTTTTTGTTTAATTTTTATATCACATTATTTAAGGTCAAATTGAAATATTATAAACTGTACACGGAGAAAACACATATTCAATATTTTACTATATAATATAACAAAAGCAGGATACAATACAATTGAAGAATACAATACAATACAATACAATAGTAGAATACAATAAAAAATACTATATAATAAAAAATTTTAGCATGAATTGCTATACTTCTAGCATTCTGAGGATATCTCAATTAATGTTACGAAAATTACTATACCTTTCTATGGTAAAATTTCTTATATGATATTGTATTTTGCATAAAATTTATAAGAATTGTTACAATGACTTATAGTAAAAAGTACTGTATGGTATTAGAGAAGTTACTTACTAGTAGTATAGTAACTTTCCATTGTTTTTGTTTCGATATCTTTGGAATGCCAGACTTATAGTGATGTTTAATATAACATTCTTCTGCGAGTGTATTAAACACTTCAATGCGCACAATATTATATTCAACTTATATAGATAATTTTAACATATGATATAGAAATTTTTATAGTATTTTCAAGTATATCCTACTTTTGATATATTATATAGTAATTCGTTAAATTATGTTTTCTTCGTGTAAACATAATAATGTTTCGAATATATAAGATTTGTATAATTGACTTGGTTTAAACATATATAAAATATGTAACAAATAAATAATGTAAAGGGACATATATCAATCATCATCTTTGAAATAAACATTATATACACAACAAATTAATTATTATATCAAAAATTCAAAAAAAAATAATATAAATCTTTAAGTATCCACATAATAAAGAAATGATTGCAATTATTTATAATTAGTTCCTAAAAACACTACACACTATACACTATTAATCTAATTTACAATATTATAATTAATCGGTACCCGATATTTCGATGGAAATAAACGATTTTCATGCAATTCCTGTTATATTTGGTTTCGTCTTTGCGATTTACGTATCGCAGATTTTTTAAAATACCGCAATATGCATTGCGGATTTGGTTCGGTTAACATAATTTAAATTAAATAACATAAATGTATCTAAACAATTGTTATGCACTTCGTGTCTACTAAACAGATTTTAATGCAAATCCCCGCTGCATTGGCGTGTTTGACTCAGTTTTGTACATAAATATCAGATATTGTTGAAGATAGACGATAGTGGAAGAGACAGTTACATCGACTTTCCAATAGTTAACAAGGCACTTTACTGTCCCTCTTAACGGCGAATCTCATTTGTAAATCCATTCGATCGAATCGTTAGCAAACAGGGTCATTTTGCTTGACGAGATCGTGGACCATTTCGTTGGCCACGTTTCTTCCGGAATAATAACAATGGAAGAGAAAGAGGAGGTCAAAGTCGGAGGTCAGGTCCGTGAAACTCTGGTTGAGAAACGTGACGCGACACGACGTTGGTAAAGCCGCTCGTCCCTACCTTATTCTGTGACATTTACTTCGGTCGCCGAGGCAAAAATTGCCGTTGAACCAACTAAAAGACATAAAATACATTTTGAACAACAAAATTAACGAAAAATATAACGAATCCGTATTACGTCGAAGCCGTCTCACGGAAAATCAAGGTCTGATATTTTCGGATCAAAATGTTTAAAGCGAATGTATCGTCGGAATTGTTTTGATTAATTAATTATTTCACGTGTATTTATTACGGCGAATTTAAAATTAAGTTGTTTATGTAACAGATAATTAAATTACTTATATATATATATATAAAACAAATTGTTAGTAAATTAAGCAAAATTAAAACGCGTTGTTCAAACAACTAATATTTGTAAATATTGATTTATAAATCATAAAATATTATATAATGAAAAAAGAATAATTTGTTTACTATTAAATAAATTTAATAATTAAAAAATTAGGTTTTCGGGGACACATTTTTGCTTACTGAAAATTTTAATTACCGTTTCTAAATTGAGAGCCAAATTAATCCACTTATTATAATTATATGATATTAAACAATTTAATTGCAAATAATTAAGTATGCAATTTAATTAGGCCTTTTTATTTTGTATTGTTTTTAAACCTTTAAAATACTAATCATTTATGAATGTTTTTTCATGTATTTTTTGTTAAATATACTATATTGAATATTATGCAATATATTTTTTTTAACAATACAACAATAATTTAGAAAGTGAATATTTGTTTAGTTTATCTAGTCTGAGTAATACCACATGGTAAAGAAATTATTTAGATTCATGTTTTTAACATTATAATATGAAAAGTATTATTTACAGTATATTTATTGTTAATATGACAAAGTGTAGATAACGAATTTATGTAATGTCCATGAATTATTTACATTAATTACTGATCGTTTTACACAAAAATTTCCATACTTTCCAGTCATACCAAGTGGAAAAATATAATTTACATAACATATGATTCAATCGATACTTTGAGATTGTTTTAAACAATTTGAGGAAATTATAATATCGTTATATTGCGTTATTATAACATAACATTATTATAATAACGTAATAACAACTTGACTAATCAGAATGCACGATATAAAAAATAATTATGCAATTATATTTTTTATCTCGAACATCTTTAATTACTTCTTAGAGAGCAGTAATATAATTGACATTAAATATGCATAAACTTATAACTAATTTGGAATTATGTAAGAATTTATATGTAATAATACATATTATATTTATAAAAACTGTTTTATCATTTTCATCAACTTTTTTTACCCAAAGTACGTTAATCTGGACAATATATATGCATATAAAAATATAAGTTAAATGTTACATAAAATGTTTTAAACAAGAACTTTGTTTCTCTTTATTTTAACCTAGTTTTTGGCTATATATATATATATTATTTTACAATATATCATCTTAAATATATAAAGATATAATAATAATATTCAAAAACATCCCAATAGTATCTTTGCATTAATGTTACGATAAATAATTTTACCTTTTAACAAAGTTGTTTTTGTTTTTTTACATTTATACAATTTACTGAATCATTAATAATTTTTCTAAGCAATTAATTTTTTGTAATATTAGAATTGTGATATGGTAAAACAGTTTTTTATGAGTCAATGTAACGTTGCAATAGTGATTCGTGAAACGTGAGTGAATTATATTTCAATGTCAAAGATACTTTATACATACCATCGTTAAATAAAAACCTGTATCGTAATGCTGGATTTGTAACTTCGTTTTTATTTTCTACTATTAAATTCTTAGCGAATATGATGCATTTGATGGTTATTTTATAATAAAAATAACGGGGGATTATTACATTTAAAATTTAAACAGAATTGTTTTGTTTTAGTATTAAAAAGTATTGCAAAAAAAAAATGTTGACGTATATGTTTTAAATATACTTTTAGAAAATTGTAAATTATTTTAATTAAACATTTATATATGACACGTGTATCTATTTAGATTTGTACTATTGAATTAAAATTATTCCACTTTAAATTATGAAGATTATTGATAAAACAGAAAATATATTCAAATAAAATAGTTAAAAAATATAAACCTAATAATGTTTAAATTCTGTATTTATACATATTAATTAAATAAAAAAATATATATATTAATTATTTAGCATTTAATTGTAATATATATTCCCAATGAAAGTAGTTGCTCACTTTACTATAAATTATTTAATCTCGGAATTTGATTGAAATTAAAATGACGAAAAAAGGTATTCAACATTTATTAATAATATTAAAAAAAAATTTTTAAACTAATATTTAACTAAATGATAATAACGTAAGCATTTTAATAATTGTTCGTTATACAATTATTTACAGAGACTACAACTATCTACAGATAGTATAATGTACATATTCTTGTTATCCACGTGATAACATTATTGAAAACAAAATATTAATTGTTTTTTCAAATCAAGGTAATTTTTCTTTATTTTTCTCTTTTAACACGTGTCATCGTGTTTTTCAAATTTATAGCAGAAAACGCTTAGTATGCGCGAAATGATTTATAATATATATATACGACATTTAAAATATTATAATATAATTATTGTTCATACCGTCTTTTAAAGCAATATTTGTCGGCAGTATTTGCGACAAATCGAGTACGTAACTCCTGTGAGTTAACATTTTTTCGGATTATAAACCATTCTTCAACGAAATATAAATACAAACTCGTGACGTAATATTTTTTATTTCATTATTAAATTAAATAAAGAAAAACACTATTAAATTAGTTAAATTCCATTTTTGACCAATTTCATGCTGTTCAGAATAACTGGTTAAAAATTAGACATTTATTTACTTATACATTTTATATCTGCACAAATTTATATATTTAACAGAATTATCAATAACACGAGTTAAAAAAAGCAATAAAAAAGTACACGCCAAAATATCATAAGACGACAATGTAAAACCTCCAACTCGTATATAAAATAAATCATCCTGTCATTTCTATAATCGAGCAACATTTAAGGTATTAATTGTTCAAAAAAAATATATGGTTAGGTTAGATATCAGCGATGTTGACATCACGATATAATTCACTGTCGTACAGGATCGCGCACAGCTATATTGACTTTTCATCGCGCGATTACTATTTGAAGGCATTATATTCCAAGGCTAAATCAGCCGCGTGTCGCGCAGACCGCTTGGTGCCAGCAGTAGTGACGGCGACTCTAAAACTCAGTCCTTCTCTTTTTCATTATGTTCTCTATCTCCGTCACGCCATCTCTTCTTTTTCTAAGGAAAATTAATCATAGCTTCATTACAATAATAACAGTACTTAGCGTTCGAAATACCATTTCAGGAATAATTTATCAAGGTACATCATATTTAACTTATTGCAATTACATAATTCGTAATGAACCGGTCGTTCAAAAATAAAGCAATTAAATGTGTAACCCCGCGCGTCGTGAACCTTGGCAGTACCAAACATTGTTTATTTCTTGTTACAAAAATCAACTTGCCGTCGAGTGCCAGTCCGTATTCGGTATGTTTATTGAATCGTACGTATTGGCACAATAATTATTAGCCTTTTTAGGACTCGAACGACGCGTATTTAAATGCTTTTACGATACGTATTGTATAATTTACAAACGATAAATAAACGAACCGAACGTGACAAATTATGTAATGTTATTAAGTAAGTAACGTAATACGGTGTTACATATATTTTAAGGATCGTAAAATGCTGATGGCTCATTCTGAAGTTTGAATTTTATGAAAGCCATTACAGTACACATTCGTGTAATGCACGGCGAAGAATTAAATTGAAAAAATCACAATGGACGCAACAAAACCGGGGCGGTTTTTTCATTTTCGTCCAAATTAAAGTATGTAATGCACGGTAATATTTGATTATATATAATCATTAATTAAGTAACACAATTATTCCTGCACTGAGAGAAATAAAAGACGAAAAATTACTATGTATATAATTAATTTGGAACCATAAGAGAAAAATCATAATATTTACTATTTTTAAAATAATGTATATCATAATAAAGTACTATTTTCTATGTAAAAACACTTACTTTTTCCTTTTAAAAACAGTAAATATTATGCTTTTTCTCTTATGGTTCCAAATTAAAGATACAAATAGTAATTTTTCGTCATTTATTTCTCTCAGTGTGTAATCGGTACAGGCATTACTTTCATATATTATATATCAAAAAGAAAACCAAGCGCAATGAAAATTGGTTATTTTTGATTATCAAGTTCTTATCAACTACCTTCCGCGTTTCTTACGTTTTATCGTATTAATTATTTCTAAACTAATTCTCTAAGCAATATAATTAATGATTTACAAGTAAATTAATTGCTTAGCTTATATATCACACTTTATCAATCAATATATAATAATTTTGAAAACATTTCCAATAGCCGTATCCCACGCTCGCCATTTGTAATGCAAATTTTTCAATATCATTTCGTCCGAGAGCACGAACACACCGCGCGAACGTATATCTTCGACTGTCAATGTTTGTTTATCAAACAAATCGGAGTACGAAAAATTACACAATTGTTATATAATAAGCCGCAACAGCTGTTGCCCAATAATAATTTAATTACATAATTACGTTCCATTGACACGGCGTTTAATTTATTACGGGCAATATCATTTTCATATTACTCCCTGCGGCTTCTCTTCGCGTCCTTTTTCATTCAATTAATAGGACATAATCTTCGTATATCGGCTTCGCAAAGAAGTAATTTCATCTTCGCGATGCTTTATTTTTCCGCCTTGTCCTCTGACCGCCGCAATCAAGTCATTTGTTAATCTTTTTGTCGTTGTTTTTCCAGCCTCTGCGTATCGATGCCCGGCTACCACGGCTGTGTCTCGTTCTCGTCCTTTTCTTGCCACGGGTCGCGTGAAAAGGGGCCAAACCTCTTGCCTCATTGCGTAACGCCGTTTTCGGTATATATATAATTACCGCGGCGTACACTCGCGAAGCCGAAATACCGCTCGCGGATGGACGCGTAAAATGGATTTTATTGTTTCGACGCCGTCGCAATTGTCTTGTTCCGATAAGTTTCGCAGCGATAAAAAGGCCGAATTCGAAGACGCCCGAGCAGTCCCGCGAGCGGACGCACGGTAACTCGATTTTTTGTTCGCAAATAAAGCCGTAAATTGAATATCGCACGCCCAATTGAGAAAGGTCTGTTTTGAAATTTGTAAAGTCCATTTCGACCGATACTACGGTTCCCTCCTTAAAGTAAATAACGTTCGCTCGATTCCACTGACGCAGTTACGACCAAAATGGATCGGCCGGATTGAAATCCGAACGCACTTCGATCCACGAAATTGATTCGATTTTTTTCGCGCGCGGGATATTGTGATTATGGATTGATCGGACCGTTGCTGGTTGCGCGAGTCGAACGCGTGATCGCCGGTATAGAAATTAGCTGGAAACACAAACGCGATTCTCGTTCGCGTTCGGAAAATATAATTTAAGGAACGTAGACCGAAATTGAGAAAAGAAAGAGAGAGAGAGAGGCAGATGGAACACGCGCATTACGCAACCACGTCTTTCTGCAATTTGAATCGTTGTTTACGTCATATCGTCGAAATTCGCAACAATTTGGCGCGCGGGATAATTGGACTCGTTCTGAAATAAGTTATTCGTATCCGTTTTTTTTCCTCCGGCTTCTAAAAATACCCCGAATGAAAAAAGGTCAATGACTGTCGATATTAATGAAATTTAGTTGGAATCGAGGCCATAAATACGTCACGGAGCTTCGCTAAATTGCAATGCAGCCTCCGCTTTATAAACGGTATCTGCACGCACACCATTATAAAATTTAAGTTACAAGAATCACAAGCTCAATTACGCTCGTCGAGGGGAAAGATTTATTGGCATCAAATAAATGCACCTTGGCCCAAATAAATTTTTTTATCCGCGCGCGTTTCATAAATTTGTACTTGTCACGCAGGGGACGTTTCGTTTTACGCGCCGTGACATCACTCTCCGCGCGTCTTTCTCTCTCATTTTCTCTCACTCTCTCTATCTTTAATTGGTTCACGGAATCGCCATTTCCCGAAACAATAGACGATCGCGACGAAGCAACACCCGGTTGGAAATGAATTTCGCGCTGCAAAAATAACGCGAACGGAGCGGAGGTTCGGCTTCTTTTTTTTTTTTTTTTTTTTTGGGGGGGGGGCTCGGCCCCCCCGTATTCCCTTTTGCGGGTGGCCGAAAACGCTCATGAACCTCGTTTCCCGTCTTCTGTCTGAAAAAAAAAAAAGACAAACAGCCACATCTGCCCACCAACACAACATGATATCAGTTACTGAACAATACATGCAGTGAGTCACACCATGATAACACTAGCATCACAGACAT
>JABFQC010005225.1:0-11835 GCA_022817085.1 Psilanteris sp. ZL-2020 | reverse complement strand
TGTAATGTATATCTATATTCATAGTGAATATAGTTATAGTTGACAGTGTTATAAATTTTGCCACTTATGTATTTTGTCCCTTACCCATATATATATATATATATATTGTTTATATACATACACAATATGTCTCGCCCTTGTCGTCGAGACAGCACGAAATCGGCGTAGTCCGGGGTGTGCTTTTCGCGCGAGTCGCGTCCGGACCTCGGCTCTTGTTAATTAGTTTCCCTCCAGTTAATGACTTTTTCCCTCCTAATCAGGTGATTCTGTATCTCTTTAAAATAATCGCGCCGCCCTGTGCCGGCTAATGAAATTCTGAACTCGTTACTTACACCCGTGCGGGGCTCCTCCTGTTGTTTCACTCGAACCGCCCCAAGAACGACCTCCTGTTCACGACCGGAAAGTGTTCGATGCCTCGTACTTCCTCCTTTTTCATCGTCCTATTGTTGTCTTCCTCGTCGTGGTCCCCCCTCCCGCGTCCTTTCACCTTATCCTGTTCTTAATCTCGCAGAAACGCTTTTTTTCGCCGTCTCTTCTTACCGAATCGCGCGGCCGTTAACGTCCGGGGCTGATAAAAATATCCGCAGGAACTCGCATATCGTTTTCAGATCGACGCGTTCGCCAGCGATTCTCGACTCCGTGCGGCCGATCGATCCTGGGACCGCCGATAATCGTGATGCCACGTAACCGATTGATTGCGCAATATTCATGTTACGCAATCGTGATTGGACTCTGAAGAAAACAAAGTGCAAAATTGATTGGATATGAATCGGAGAAGGTATTAATTAAAGTCATATGTAATCCGGCGTGAGATGATTTTGTGCTAAAAATGTCGGGCGCTATCGAGACCAGCCAGTCCGTTTAATTAAATCAATCACGCGCGGTTTCTAGCGCCGTGTATGGACATCAAAAATATTAATCACGGTATTATACAGTCGGCTGCCTAGTTAACGGAATCGAAAAGAAGCAGCCAATTTATACGCAAATTAATCAGCCATAAATAATGAAAGCGAAAAATCACGAAACAACCATCAATAAGGAAATTGGCTGCATCGAAAAAGTGCGCGCGCGTTTTTCAATTACGAATTCATTTGCACTGCCTACGAATGAGTCCGCGGCCGAACGATTAATCACGAAAATCAAAGGAACGCTAATACGCGCGACAACTCGCGCGGCGGAAAAACTGCGATAATGATATCAGGAGTTGACCCCGGACCTGTCAACGGCCCGATTCCGATCGCATTTTTCATCCGCGCAATAAATAACTTTCGCCGCGCGCAGATAGCGAATCTTCGCGTCCTAGTAATAATGATGAAACATTCCGTTCGGTAACGTTGGCAACGCGTCGCGGAGCAGCACCCGGAAGGGTGCAAATGATGCAACCGTGTATCGCTGCGGTTATAAATAGCAGTTGTTTTTACGAGACTCCACCCAGGAATTGCGTGACTGGACGCGTGATCGATATGAACTACCTGCGCTCCGTGGCGAACGTGCCAGGTTCGTTTAATTTTTGCGCCGTGTGTTAATGCAAATTGGTTTTTTCCTTCACGCGGAAAGAGCGCTCCTGCAGCCGCGCGCGGCCAATCACTCGTCGTAAGGATGACACTGTGCGTCGGTAAATCGGCGCAATTTAACAACTAGCAGACCGATAAGTCCATGTTTTCTGTCCTTCTCTCGCGAGAAAGATAAAACTCGAAGTTCGAGTCAGCGAGGTAAACAATTGTGATAAAAGCAATTCCTGACTGCGGATTGAAACAAATGGCGCGGTCGTTAATTATATTCCGGTTAATAGAAGAACGGAATATGTCCAATAACGTACAACACGTGGAGGAATTCGCACAAGAACGAATTCCAGGATTCCGCAGGACGTCTTGGGCGAGATATTGTGAATGAACCAAACAGCGTTCCATATTGCGAGCCCAAGAATGCCCCGCGAGACCACAGAGTCTGGCAAATTGTTGCGGACGAGGCCGGACGGAATTACGCGAGCAACGATAACGAGCGGCCGCGACACCGATACCTGCGCCCAACGCGCGAATAATAAATCAACGCGCAATTATAAACATCATCCAAATTTGTTCCATTACAATTCCGTCCATAATTCGCCGGCGACTGCATCAATGGCCGGTGCTTCGGCATTGTGCGCGAACAATCGGCAAAAAGCCCGAAAAATTAATCATAGCTTATTGAATTCAAACGACACAAATAGTACACCTGATACTGCGTCATGAAATATTCATAAACCGAATTCCGCGCAATAATCGTCCTCGATCAAATTTGGTAGCATCTGCTGCGCGAGACGAGATATACGCGCCAGCATAAACCGAGGCTTATCATTTGTACGTCCAGCTTGCGCTCGCGTAGTCGCGTCCAAGTTAGATGAATATCTTACTTGTAAATTGAGTCGGAACGTAGAATAGAACAGCGAGAGTCGGGAGACGCCGGTCGCTCATACGTGGACTCGCGAACGCCAATCGAGAGCAGGACGCTCGATCGCAGATAGAGACCGAATAGATGTTGGCCGGTCGTAATATAGTGGCGGTGCCGATCGCAGTATCTTACTTCGAATAAATCAAACGCTGTCCCGATTGCCGGGCACAAATCAGGACAGCCGGCGGACAGTGGTTCCTCAGCCAGGCTTCGTTCAAATAAACGATTATGTCTCGACAACAATACAACATCAGACGTTCAAGTAAATGCTGTCGCATTGCGCTGTCACGGGCAACTTACAACAAGCTTTACACAGTTGCGCGACGGAAAGTACCAAACCAGGCTGAATCGTTGAAAGTACGGTTGGCGGTCCTTTTTTGGCTTGAAGAGTACTGGCTACAAAAGGTGTCAGAAAAGATATCAGCGGAGATATAACTTGCTTAGATGGTAGAAAATTCAGTTTTTGTTCATTTAATACTATGGCTCTCATCATTTATGGAAATAAAAACGCGGGGATTAGTACCACGTCACTGAGAAATTTGGATATTAATAGTTTACTGGTAAGAATCTAAGTGATAAAAGTTAACTATAAAATTTTAAGATATAATAATGTGCTACTCTATTGACATTTCACGTTTGATTTTTCTCACATGTACCCAGCTCAATTATTTCCAAAAAATCTAAGGTAAGTAATGATTATACTAATACTCTGAAATTGAATATGTATAAGAAACATACTCTTGTATTGTATAATCACTCCAAAAAAAATGATTACAATGTACATTAATATATAATATGTAAATAATAAAGTTTTATCCGCATACTCTAAATTAGTATTTTGTCTATTATAATTGAATTTACAACGTATCTACCATCTTCAGTACAACCGATTACGACTTGTGCTTCGTTTTTTCAATACATTTTGTAACGAAAATTCACGGCATATTGTAGTCTGTTGATTTGAAAAACTTCCCGAAATTTCCCCAACCATATGGCTTCTCGTCTTCGGTGTTGTCTTCGCATGGAAATTATTCTCCAAGGCGCAACACGCCCAGCACGAAATTGCCACTGCGGGACAATTTCTGTCTCAGAATTACGCCGCACGGAGATTATATATTATTCATTGGGCGAGTTCAATTGAATGCACCGGCACATAACAATTAAGCACTTTTGATGCGAGCGCATCGCGATGCTTAAACATCGGTTATTAAATCAAACGCGCGGTAAATAATACGCCAGGTCGCTGCTTGCATCTTTATCATTCCGCTCATCTCCTCTTCTGCCCATTGACCGCTCTCGTTGCGTCTGTCTCGCTCGCTCGCGCGTTATCTGTATCTGTAATCGCGCAGACTTCTGCTCTCGTTCGTTTCCGTCGCTAATTATTTTAATTGGACGGCGCGCATTCAAAAGAAGATACCCTGGATCGGCAGCCGATTGCAAATGCTCCGATTGCTGCTGACTTGGGGTCGCTTTTTTTGTCCTCTTTCACGCTCTCCCTTTCGCCATTGGACTCGCTCGTTAGCATATTGATTGGCGATGACGGGACGCGCAGCACTGAAACGCGCGGAAATTAAAAGCAACTGCGATTTAATGTACTGGTAATGTCTTTTCCGCGCTCAATCTCAGCGAGAACGATACTGCGGCGAAACATCGGATCATTAAGTCGACGGCAATTAAAAACACGAAATCGTACGATATACTCGTGCTAATTCGAAGGTTTTTCGACAGGGAAACTGAATCGCTTAGCTAAACGAGCGACGTCAAGTCCGTCATGTTATTATTTTATAACGACAAAAACTGGAGATAAATAATTCGGCAGTCGCCCGAAGTCAACTAGCATCCAGCTCGTTTGGTCGCGTCGAGATAATCATTCCTTTTTCGAAAGCCCGTCATTAGTTCCGACAAATTTGACAGTAGTAAATCAAAATTAATATCAAAATTCCAACAATGCCACTTCTCGCTTCCTCTTAACATTATATCTAACAACTCAAAGAACCCACGATTGAGAATTCCATTTCTGTTCACAGATTTCCTATATAGCCATCCTAACGGCCGGTCTTAAATAGTCATAAATCAGTCGATTGGTTGGTTCTTCAACTTCAACGACCTTTCTTTTTCTATACCCACACTAGCCCAGCCCCACCCTATACGATTACCGGAAATCGGTTGCCGATTTTCATGCAACGATCATCCTGCTACCTCCCGCGCGACTTTTTTTCGCGTCGTTTTTCTGCGCCCGCAACGTCGCAACTCACGCCAACATGACGAGAAAGCGCACACGGCCAACAAGAGAGAACAACCGAGCAGGAACAAAAGAAGAAGGAGCAAAGTGAACCGACGGTACTTGGTAGCCGTCCCGCCTCGGTATCGCGGCCGATCTCGCGCAAATGTCTCAACTCACCGGGGACATAAATTGTGGCTCTTTTTCTCCTTTCACGAAAGGACGTGCTGCGAAGAACGGGAGCGAAAAGCGAAACAATCGGCGACGTGGGTGACGGAAAGTCCCCGCGTCTCTCTTGCACGGCCGCCTTCGAGGAGTCCGCGCCGAGACCAATGCGACGAGAGCGGCGAGCCGGGGCCCACAAAGTTGCGCTCCGCCTACAGAGCCCGTTCTCATTCGTCTTGCGAGACGCTCGCAGGAGCCTTGGGAATCGGGGCCCTTCGCTCGCGCCCCCCGCCCGCCCCGACCCTATTTCTTCGTCTTCGTCAGCTCATGCCAATACCGAGCGATACCACTATTACCGGCGACCGAGCCTTAAGGTCTTATCTGCGGCTCGCCCGTGTCAATTAATGTCCTTCCCGGGATCCTTGGTCCTCGCGCGTTTCAGCCCTTACCGGCATTGATCGATGGCCCGACCGTGCACGATGAATCGGCCGATTCGGTTGCGTGCCATACACATGCCGAAATTGAGACGCGCTTTGGGACCATCAAACGGTCCCAAAATCCCGACGCAATTAATGCGTGCGTCGACTGCGCCACCCTGTTTATTATACACCCGTTACTCGGTCGCATTTATGAAAATAACTGCGGTCCCGCTGAACGCGATAAATTTGGCGACGTCTAAATAATTGTCCGAAGGGACACGATTTGCGCCGGGAACACGCGTTCGCGAATAAGCGGAAGCTAATGAGGCAGTTTGACTGCGTCGACGGAGGTTATATTTCTCCTTGACGCATCAAGAGGTTGTCGGACTGTCCGTTCATCCATCCGTCGCGTCTGTTTATTTCTCGGTTTCATGGCTCGGCGAAGCCGAGGACCAGTGAGGAAGAGATTGACGTAGCACGCTGTTCCTGTTGACAAGAATGTGACAAGAACCAAAGTGACCTTGCTCGCTCGCTCGTTCGCCGCACGAGATAGGCGGTGCCACACTTCTGTCTGGTAGCTGTACATCATTCGCAATGGAAGACCGCAAAATAAAGCCAAATCATGCCTGATGAATCATTGTCTCGCGTTTTTCTTATTTTTCTTTGCATAATTCATCAGTTTCTTGCGCCGTTAAATGGCCCGAGATGTGTCGCACGCGTGTTTTCGGCGTTTCTAGAAATATCAATCATTAATAGAAAGTGACATAAACATCGATTGTTTGGTACTGGACCAACCAACCGTTTGCCGGACGTCTATAGCCGGTGTCGGTTTGATAAAAAAAACTCGATTTAAAATGCGTATTTCATGAAATTATAATTCGGTTTGTTTAGGGGAATAAGTCTTGAGATCGGTGAATATTCATTCCTTGGCGTTAGCACGTTTGGTGTGCATTTTGAATAAGTGAAACTTATATATATGTATACGCGTGTCGATATTTTGAAATAATTTGAACGAAGATTTAATCGTGGGATATGATTGTTGATTATGCGCTGATATCGCATTTACTGATCTGATACGAATGCAAAGATAATGTAGAAAAGAAATGTTTTATTAATCGAGCGTGTCTACGGATTTGTTTTCAGGTGATTTTTGTGTACTGAGTTATGGGGGTATCAGTTGCTGGTTCATTATTCATGAGCTGTTGTGACGTCTAACGAAATCCAGGAAAGTAATGTGGAGTTACAGCTCGACGGTAATCGCGGCCGATAGAACATAATGCGGAATTTCCAAAGGAAAAAAAACCTTGTTGAGCGGATTGACCGCACTGCTGAGAAAAACCATGTCGTTTGTGTAATACGTATTGGCTACCCGCCGCGATTCTGAGTGTTATCGTTTTACAGATTTTTCTCGCTTATTAAGAAGTCATTAATCTTCTTGCGCACTGTATCCAATCAAGTCAATAACCGAATTAGGTCTTTTATTCTGTTTCAGTTATTAGCATACAATCTTTATTGATACGTGCATTTTAATTCAATTTTAATAATAGCAGAATATTAAGTTGAGTCTTATTGAATGTGTATATATTTGCATATATCTATGCATTATATATATTATATTAATATATATATAGAAAGGTACATTTAATAAGTACCTTTTAATGTGGTTAAACAATAAAAATGTATATAAATTTCTTAATTTTGTAAATTTGTTACTTTTCTGTATATATTTATTTTATATGTATAATTTATAGTAGCATATCACATACATTATAAAAATTATAATTTATAATTTATTTATTGAAATATATTGCGTATTTTGATTAGTTTATATAAGAAATTGAAATAATATGATTGGTAAAATAACTTACTATATTAAGTAGTAAAAGTTATATACAAAAGTTACAGGTCACACAGTTCTTGTTACAATATCTCATTTTTATAGTACACTGAAAAAAATAATATTACAAATTTTACCAAACTAGATAATAAAAGGAGGAAAAGTGAGCAAAAAGTTAAATAAACATTAAACAATATCATGATATTGACCAATTATTTGGTAATATTTGACATATTTTTAGAATTTTCTGACCATAATTTATCATATCTACATTTTTGCCTATTTTTCCTACGTTTATTATTTAGTTTGGTAAAATTTGTAAGATTATTTTTTCAGTGTATATATATATATATATATATGATTACAAATTAATAATGTTATACATATACAGTACTATACAAACATATGTAAGCTTTTCTTACATTATGAAGGTAATTACAATATTTCATCACAAAATGACTTCCCTGTAAATTATACACTGAAAAAACTGATATTACAAAAATGTCTTATTTCAAGACATTTATATAGAAAAGATACTATAAATGTCTTATTATTAGATATTATTTACGTCTTGCATGAAAATGTCTCGATTTAAGACACTTTTTTTAGTAGTGTGTATATATATATATATATATATATACATATATATTTTCAACGAAAATGAATTTGTGTAATTTATTTGTTCTAACATACACTTCTAAACGGTCAAACCAGATGAATCCCATAATCCCATTATCTGAGCTCAGTAACAATTATAATTCTGAGACCTGTACAATATGACTTTGTACCATTAACAATGTACGTAATCACCATTCCAATTTCATACCGACGTTATGATAAATGACAATAATCATAACAATAAGAGCAATAAAATAATACACGCGCACTACTAAAACAAGTGTCTTGAACCGAGACATTTTCATGCAAAAGACATAAAGTATCTAATAATAAGACACTTATAATATCTTTTCTATAAAAATGTCTTGACTGAAGACATTTTTGTAACGCCAGTTTTTACAGTGCGACAATCGAAAAATCGACCAAACCAAAAACGATCGTCTCAATTGCAAAACCCGATCATCCGACAACAAGAAACTCGCGCCTGACTTAATACAACGTTTTCCAGTGCTGTTAATAACTGCAAGAAACTCCGGTGAAGATCGTGGCAAAACGAATGACGCGACAGGGCGCGCGTTGGCTGAGATTAGTGCGCTTAACAGTGGCTTAGACACGTCGCAGGCACAAACGTACGCGCGGTAATTCCATAAATAACAGCAAAATAATTGTGTCGGTTGAATAAATTCGCGTGACACCGACGTCGCGCTGCCAGTAAACGAATCCATTTTAAGTAAACACGATATCAATCATATTACCGCTTTTTGCTGAATTACCGCGCTCAGTCAAACAACGCGTTCGCAAACTGCGCTTCGCCATCCACGGACTCCTCGCAAACCCGTAATTAAATCACGTAAAGCGCGCGCGTTCCATCATCGCAACCCGCGATTTTTCACGCTCGCGGATATGACTATTCCGAAAACAACAAAACAGCTAAAAGCTTAACCAAAGAAAGTCACCGAAAATCATTCGGTTGAACGCAATGCACGCGGCATGACGACTGCAACAGAACGTGCCATTTTGCTGGCGAGGCATGAAACTCGCTCGGGTTCCATGTTACCTAGTTTGGCGATCGTTTTTTTCTTTCCTTTCGTCTTCCTTCTTTTCTATTCCCAATTACGCCAGAAAAGCGACTGCCCATTGGCGCAAGGGCTGTTGTTATGAAATTAGCATGAGCGCTCGAGTTAAGAAAGTAATCGCTTCCGAGCCTTCAGGATTGGGTAGTCGACCACGAAAGGCTTCGGCATAACGCTCCGCGCGTCCCATTGGTCGGACGATTTATGACGGCGTTGCATGATGCGATCGGCGAGGCGAGGCACGAAAAACTTTAAATGCATAAAATATCTTAATGCCTGCATCGCGCAGATAAAGCCGCAAAAGGAAATACATTTTGCGCTCCATTACCGCGCCTCGGCAATGACCTAGCAAACAGCGTCGGCGCTGTTATCAACGCGTTGCTGAACTTTAATTGCGCGTTCCATCAGCCAACCGAAATGGTCTTAATTAAGTCGATCGGGCGTTCGCGTTGTTCCGTCCGGCGGAAAAACGCCGACCGAAACGCATCGCGACGAAACCTGTACGCGCTTTTGGTACCAACGCGACCGATTCGCGAGCGAGCCGATTTTTTCGTCATTAATGACCCCGAGTGTCTGCGCAAAATCAATCACGCGCGTTAGAAATATTAAACTTTTCTCATTAGCGGCGCTTAATTAATAACACGCAACGCTCGAGCGCGCGCGCCGTCGTTTCGAAATAACAAAAAAATGGAGCGACGCGAAATTGCGTTCGACTAATTGCGCGCGTTAAGCATCGGCGGCGCTCGTTACACCCGAGCGCTGAAATTGGCCGGGACAAATGGATCCGCAAAGAAGCCGGCGTAATTGATCGCAATAACAATAATAATTAGACGTGCGCGCGCGCGCGCTCGCGGGATTTCGGAAATTCAAATTAGAAAACGCTAACGCGGGAGGGCGGCGGGGAGGGGTCAGGGTGGGCGTGCCGGTGCAATAAACTTTTGCGCCGCTGTCCTTTTTTGCGATCTTAAAAGTTGGCCGGTTCATCGTGAAGTCATCGCGACGCCGGTGGCTCTTGCGTTCCAGAGTCGGTATTAATTTCAAGAAAGACGGAGTCGGACGCGCACGCGGCGCCGCGCGCCAGACAAGGACGCGCGCCGGACGACTTCGAACGAAAGAGGAAACAGAGACGAAACAACGCGAAAGACCATCTATGAGATGAGAAAATAATAATAAAGTGGAAATGAGCGAGCCCGTCCATAAATTGCTGGGCTCCTTGTTAATGGTCCGAGTCCCCCAGGCGACCTCAACTAAACGTGCCTCGGCTGACCCGGCTCTCTTTCGAGCCTCTCGCTCGCGCCGTCTCTGTCGCTCGATCGCGCGCGCTCCGTCGCTCCGCTGGGCTCGTCCTCCTCCTCGGCTCCGCGGAAGGTCCGGCCATCGTTCAAGACGCGCCAGGAAGCCTCATTTCTGCATTTAATGGACGTCCAGCGATGGCCACCGAGTTTTACGCCGCTGCGGCCAAGGGACACCGGGAGGCTGAAAACAAAGGACATGTCAATGCAAACATAATCGGGCGTGGTCCCTGCGAGACCAGGCGCTTTGTTCAATTACCTTTTTAGGCTGCGCGTATAAAACGGCCACGGCGAAATGTATTAATTAGCGGTAAATTATTGTTGAACGTCGGCAGGTATGCGAGGGCTGGGCCGACGAGTCGCGCGGACTTAGTTAACGAGTTGTCATTAAACTTTACCAGTTTGGCTTCATAATGTTTCGGTTTTGCCTGCTTATTTGCGAGCCACGATCGTGCGTCGCCGCGACTCACGCTCTCGCGAGCACGAATTTAACGGCGCGTCTGAAAGAAGCCGGACCGTTCGCGGAGCGAAACCCTGGATCGCGCGGGAGCTCGCGCGAGGGTCGACGCGAGGTCATGCTGTAGGTAGTTGAAGGCGAGATGAAGAAGATCAGATTAAATGTGGATGACAACTGTCGTTGATAATGGTAATTAAGATAATCTAAAGCGGAGAGGAAGACGACGTCGTTTTACCGAATTTTTTGTTTTAAAAGCGTAAAGTTTGGGCCCTGATCTCCATGATTCTGACAAGTGTATATAATAGATATATAAGTATATTGAGAGGGAGAGAGAAATAATGAGATTACATATTATCTAATATGTATATATGTCTGATTGGAACCTTGAAGTGAAATGTATTAATATTCGATCTTGAATGAAAGAATTAAAAAAGGTACGGAAAGATTAGTTATTACAATGCTGAGACCACGCTGAGAAAATGAAATTGTACAATTTACACTGTAACATTTCGAAGCTTCTGATTGGTTAAAACAATTGTATTCTACCATCTCATTGGCCCGCATAATTACTATTTAAATTTGTAAGAATTTTACAATATGACGTTGTACCACGAACGATGTACATGGTTCTCCTTACAATTTCGTTTTCTCAGTGCAGTAGATTTTTTCGTTGTAAAGTTTTCTTCAAATTTTTTTAACTTTTTTCAATTATCTAAAGTTCATTTAAACAACTAAAGTTAATCAAGCTAGAAGAAAACATTAAAATCGCCATAAATGTTGATTTCTTTACGTAAAAACTTCTTATGTTATTTACTCCAACTATTAATCAAAATATCTCGGCTGAGGTCGAAAAATCACTTCAAATTTTACCAAAAAATCAGTAATGCCACCATCAATAGCATATATAAATTGAAACAAAATCTGTTAAAATACGACAACAGCGCAACCAAAGATCAGATCATAAATAAAGTTTCGCTCATCTTTTCATTGGAAATGTATGGAAAATAAATGAAAAATATTATATATTCAGAAGAAAATGTTCAGTCTCATAGTTTGAACCTCTTACTGATAAAATTGAATCCTTAATCAACCAACATATCCTCTGTCCACTGTGAAAAAGGCCGTTTCAAATCGAGATTAAAAAAATTTTTATTACCAATTAAACAAGGACGCTAAAATTTAATTAAAATCTTTATTCGAAGCTTATATTTTTATGAGTTTTGAGATTGTATCCAGATTATCTGTTTACTATAAAAAATAAATTTGTGTTTAATTGATACCAAATGATACTACTTTTATTAAGTACCCCTCCCTCTTTTGAAC
>JABFQC010005224.1:0-11837 GCA_022817085.1 Psilanteris sp. ZL-2020 | reverse complement strand
CGTTTTGGTTGTGTTTTGTAGTTCGGGATCTCGCTCTGCAGGATGTGGCGAGGTCCAGGAGTGCTCCGGGTATGTATGTTGTAGAGGTAGAGAATGATTTGCCCCGCGTCCTAGTTTTTTTTTTTTTGTGTTTGTTTTTTGTTGTTTTTTTTTTTTTTTTTTCGTTTTTTTTTTCTTTTTTTTTGTTTTTTTTTTTTTTTTTTATTTCTCCATACATGTTAATGAGAAAAGAACAAATTGCATTCGACGGAAAAAGCTCGGGGATTGATATTGGACGCAAGATGACGGTCGCACGAATATGTTCAATGCATACGAGATTTGATTAGTATGGCATTTTTGGTAACAGTCGCACTGCGCAATAGACGGAATTTCGTCGTAATAAAAAGGATTCGTTCGTAACGAATTGCATCGAATTAACGCGTCCGCGTTAAACACATTAGGCGTTTTGAATAATGGCAATGGTGTTTTAAAATAAACACTCTCATGGCATTTGTTTTGCCGGTGAAATCAGGAAATCCGTTAATTTGATTTAATTTGTTTGAATAATGAAGAAATTTTATTAAAAAAAAAAGGTAATAATTTTATCTCTTGTGTTCGACATTGCAATTAATTAGCGATGCAATATTGGAAAAAAGATAAATGCGAAAGTGCATTTTATTTATAGAAACGGAGATAATTATTACAGATGTTAATTTTTTTCAATTACTTAAACGTTATTTGGAACGAGCATTTTCATTGCATTATGGAGTCCGATCGACGGAAATGTAAAATTGTATAAATATTAATTCATCATTTGTATCGTGCGTTTATGCGATACAATTGTTTGGATTAAAGTTACAGGATTTTTACAGTTTTGACGATCCGTCGAAATTATTGTACTTATATTCTTTTAGTAGCCGCGTTTATTAAAATGAATAATTCAAATATTTGATTGAGACATTTTATAAATTGATGGCGTGTTATCAATTCAGTTGACAATTCATGTTAACAATTCAGTTGTTATCAGTCAATTAATTGAGATATTATCTGATTGCAACGCGTGTTTCACTATTACACAGTATGACGTTTGGTGTTTAGACTCGGAGAAATTAACATCATTCTTGAAATATCGTTTTTAAGTACAGCAGAAGCGCGAGTGAAGTTGTAAACAAATCGATGTTAATATTATTTCGGATTTGAATCATGTATAATCATGCGTTGTATCGTTCGCTTGAAGCTTTTCATATTAAGAATATGAATAATTTTAGAATATTGGGTTATTTCCGATCAGTTTTAAATATAGGGTTTTATATTCTTCTTTCGAATATAAGTACGTGACCTAAATGTTATGATATCTAATTGTTTTCTTGTATTAAATGAAATAGATAATTAGAAACAACGTAAACGTATGTTAAATTCGAAGCAGATATTAATTATAGAAAATAATTCAAAATCAAAACATGACTGGCAATTATATCACCCCTAGTAGAAATTTGTCTAGTATCTCGTGAGTTACTAGAGAATTTGTATATAAAATGTCTAGTAACTCGCGAGTTACTTGAGAAATTTCTACTTGGGACATGAAATATTCTTAATCGTACCTTTGATTCGCGTGTTTTAAAAATAATTTTTTCCTAATTGCTCATTAACAAATTTGTAAATTAATGTTAATGATTTTATAATTCAGATTTAGATATGATAAACTTAACTATATCATTTTCAAATATTCTTTTATACTAAATTTATTATTATTATGTTTCATTATGTCAAATTTACTTTATTCTACTTTATTAAAGACAAAATTGTTAATGTACACATTGAATATTAATAAATTAGATAATAGTTTGATGTTCATTATAGTTATGATTTCAAAATTTGTTATATAAACAATTATTATATCTGATGCATAATGAATACAAATTAATTTTTTATGTTATATAAAATTATTCCATTGAAATAATGGTCCGATTAAAATTCACATATCTCATATATCATTAGTTACATTTGTGGTTTTTTCAAAATAACCACATATCTCTTTTTTCGTTTAAGATAATGTGACGTTAAGATAATCTCGCTAATTTTTAATATACAAAAATATATATGCGCACGGATAAAATATATTTCTTAAAAACGAGGCATTCATTTAAAAATAACCTAATGCAACATTCCCAACAAAAATATAATTGAAATTTTAATATCAAACCCATTTTGCTACACAATTTAGAAAATTTAACGACAATGTATAATTTTTAAAAGAATCGCATTAATTTTGTTATTAAAAATATTACACGCGAGATAACATAACAAAGAAATTATTATTTCAACAACGAATCGAATTTATTCTACATTTCAAGACGCAAACATGACTTGCAATTTTCTGACCCTACAAGATGAACAGATATACCTATGCCGGCATAAAAAAATTAACATTATTTAAAATACCGTATATATAAGAAAAATAGGATATCCTTGAATCATACAGAATTTTACAAAACTTCGTTGTAAATAATACAATTCCTCGGAAATTTGATATTTAAATTTAAAATAATACAATCCATTCAGGGCTGATTTCAGCGCTCGAACTGAATTCAACGAGCGATCACATACGAAGAAAACCTCGCACCTTCCGTTGATAATCTTATCATCTCGGTTTTGCGCGATGTTCAGCCAACAGCAGCGAGTATAATTCGCTATTAAAATGTCGGTGCCAAAAGAGCGTCATCCGCGACATGCAACACGCGCCGTCTTTCCCACTCGTTACGCAATTCTTAATCTCGCCCAAAATCGCATCGGAAACGTCCGTTAGAAACGCCATTTTACGCCTATATATAAATATATATATATATATATATATATATATATACATACACATATAAACAAATTCATTCAAAAACGAACAACCATTTATTCCACTTCCGGCGCCTCGCCGTCGGGCGTTCGGCTCGTCATCGGCCCGATTGTTTCCGATCGGAAACGCGCGCGACATCTCGATCGACCGGCGCAACGACTCGATCGCGTCGACGATACGTTGCCGAACGCGCGGCACGATCGTGTGCGTCGGCGCATTAAACGAAGCGAAAAAAGCGCGGTGTCGCAACGACGCATGCGCCCGTCCGCGAGCAACGAAGAAAAGTCAGTCGCTCGCATTTGAATAAGCGGGATCCCGTGCGCCTTGAGACGCGCCACGATCATTCGCATTATTTTATTGACATTTTGCAATGTCGAAACAAAACGAAAGGTTTCGCGCGCGCGCGCGAGCACACGCCGCGAGCATCTCGTGTGTAAGAATAGCGCGATCGCGGACCTCGCTCTTCTCACGAGAAAGAACTCACTTACGCAATGAATCGCTGAACGAGGGACAGCCTCGACCTTTGAATCCTTCACCGGCAGTATTGCTCGTTTCTTCAGCAAACCGACTGATCCGAGCAATTATAATGCGCTCCGCGGGAATCGAGTCCGTGCATCGCGCGTAAATTTTAAACGGATGACAGTATTTTTCTTCTGCCTCCCCCCGCCCCGCGGCGACCGCGCGTGTGCTCCCCCCGGAGTTTCCCAGTCGACTCGCAAAACTCGTCTTGATTGCGTCAACGCGTATACACACAGGCGATCGGTTGCGTTTTTTTATCTCTCTCCGTCTCCGTCTCTCTTTCCCTCCGCCAGTTTATATCGGTTCGTTTACTTTTTTCATTTTTTTTTCTTCTTTTTTTCCTTCTCTTCCCACCTCATTTTTCCAAAGCCAATAATATCGGCATCGCGGGAATCCCTCGGCGCGCTATATAGAAACAGGGAAAGAGACGCGGATAAGATAACGCCCGGCAAAAAGCCGCAATTAGAATATCGCTGAAATCGTATGGCGCGGCGGTTCGCGCTCCCGTTCGTGCGCGTTTCGTGTTTCGCACGAGCATTGTTTTATCGGTTTCGTTGGCACTTCTTCCCCCGGATCCAGTTTCGCGATCCGACCTCGCAATTCGTGTAAGAATCTCTTTCGCAGCCTTCGTTCATTGACGTGGCACTAATCCGTGGGGCGATTCGTGGTTATCTGCATACGATACCACGACTGTATGGGTGTGTTGCAACTACTAATACGAGACGTTTCAATTAGTTCCAATGTTCTGCTTTTTTCTTCGCGCTTTTTTTGCCCGCCGTTTTTATAACGTTTCATTGAATTCAACGAATAACCAGTTTTTGTTTCAACTCGTTTATGCACCTGAGACAGTTTGACAAATTTTCGCGAAATTGTTATGTAGAACGCATACGATTGTCAGAATGATAATTAGTGTAATTACGTCGAGGCGAGGGTTATTGTTTTGGCGGGGGACATTTTCGTAACACCTAATGGAATTACTCGGGATTTGGGAAACCAATTATAAATCGGATGCTATTTGTTTTAATTCAGTCAAAAATTGGTTGTTAGTATATAACATTTTAAAATAATATATATATATAAACATATTATGTTAATTATCATTTGAATAATGTCGGTATCAATCAAGCAATGAGAGGCATGGCAAAATGACGTCACGGGGAATGTTTGGCACCGTGACGTCATGAATTGATTGATTATATTGAGTCCGAAAATCGTGCTCATCCAACATCGTTTAATGCACGAGTACAAACTATTAGGATGCTTTATTTGGGTAATTAAGAATGAAGAAGAAGTGCGTATCACGGCTCATGAATTGTACGTCATCGTTTGCGAACTGGATGATCAATTAGGTCCATTCGACATTCATTACTTCCCATCTTCGACTTCATTGTGCATACGTGGAATATCTTTGAAAGCTGTTACGTAATGAATTAATTTTTTGATTCGTTGTTTTTAATTAAATTTGAATTTAATAGAGCCAGGAATAAAGAACGAATTATATGTATATATATATTTTTCCAGACAGTATTATATTTCCTCGTATTATATATATAAATAAAATATATGTTCAAAATAATATTGGTTTTTTGTTGTTTTGTTTCACTAATTATTCTTAAAATCGCTCTAATTTATTAATATTTTGAGTATAATATTTCATAAAACGTAAAGTAATTTTATAGGATCTCAATACACTCTTGGAAATAATCTATTTGACGTAAAATTTTAATATTTTGGAGTCAAGTAAAAAAGAAAAGAAAACATATAAACACACGAAATAAACAAACTCGAGTTGAGTAAATCTATTTTCAAAAATATATTTTTGATTAAATTCAAAATTCTAAAATTTTGAAGTAAAAGGATCGTTTTTAGAGTGTAGTATTATAGTTAAACTATACCTAAATTTTACTATCGCCTTATAATTGTTAATATAAAAAAAAATTTGTTTCAAAAGCTAAAAATTTTATTTATATTAATAATATGTGCAATTTTGTTTAAAGTCAACTGAACGATTATTTCTGGTTTTCTTATAGCAAATAATATATCTGGACCAGAAGAATGGGATTCGCGTTATTACGTCAAATGATTTAACATTTTCGAACGTCACACCCAACTTTCGGTTCATCACCCATTTATTGGTTGGATTTGAAGGCCGCGCAAGAAAAAACCGTTTCGTGGTCATGACGTGCAACGAATTTAAATGTTATTAGGAACTACAGACGACATAAAACGCGAAGACCTTCGATTGGCATACCACGTGACGGTCTTTCGAATCGAACAAACGAGACCTTGGCCCTATGACTTTCCTCATTTACAACAATGAACCTTCAATTAAGAGAATTATGCAATGCAATTGACGGAAGAAATTTCGTGTGATATTAACATTCGATACAATGCAAGAAAAAAAGAACGCTCATGCGCGAAACTATAATATTATTCCGTTTGTATTTTGCGTTATCAATTTTGTTTAATTAAGAACGCTCTTACGTAATCGCGGCGTTCGTCGAGTCGTATTAGTTTAGTCATTGGGAATTAATAAAACGCAGCGTTTTAATGCGAATAAAAGTAAGACTGGAATCGGAATCACGAGTGCAAGAAAGTCGACAATGCGCGAACAATTTTCGATAAGTTTATCGCTCATGACTTCATAGAGGTTATCGTAAATATAGACCTTTAAAACTCGCTGAACTTATGTGTTGCGAAGACAAAAATATCGCCAGTTTTATAGAAATATAACGAGATTAACTTATTAAATATTCTTCGGCGAAAACTAATTAACGTTTGTACAAAAAACTGTACCGTTTGTATTTTTTTCTTTTTTTTTTTTTTCAATTTTTTTGATTCCCGTGACCTTTTAATTTTGCGATGCGTATTTCGACCGCGAAGTCAAATCCGGAAAATTTGAATCACTTTTGTGGATAAATTCAATAAAAAAAAAGTTTTTTTATTGACAAGAAGGAAAACCTAAAACGAACTTGAAACACTTGTATAGGAATTAATTCTTGTCCGTAATGTGTTCAGTGCATGAATTAGAGAATTACGTTGGTTAAGGCCGGAATGTTTAAGGACCGTAAATTGAATTTCTTATGTATAAATATACTCGTTTTGGTATGCGTATCATGTTTAATGAGGAGAGTAATCAACAAAAATAAAGAAACGAAAATATGGACAGGACAAAAAGCGATCGGGTTTACATCTAGGTAGGCAGGAGTAAGTAACACGAGGAGGCACTTTGAAGCAAATGGGCAACTTGTTGCGTTTCGGCTTGTGACTACGTTGCTGTGTAATATATTTTCCAGCTATATTGTTGTTCACATCTGCTCATTATGCATCTGCCTGTTCATGGTTTTCTCGCCGTTTTTGCTCCAAGATTTCATAATTGCAACCGATTATAAATTTCAATAGGTCATAATCCAAACATAGCCAACAGATTCGTTTTTATATGAAAATTATACTTAAACGTTTGGGATGGGATCTTTAAAATACGCTTATTAGAGGAAAACAAAATCATAAATCTGCTGTGCGTAATGAACGAATTAACATATTTGTTGTTATCAAATAAACCAATCATTAAAACAATGCCGTCGATGCTTGGATGAGATTTTTTTACGTATTGCAAATGTAAATGCTGAAAATCCGTTGTTAATTAATACAATTAAATTTTCATATTTTTAAAATTTTCTCTTAATTTATATTCATATATATATATATACACGCGGAAAAATGTTCTATTAAAAATTCAGTAAATATTATTAAAAACACAGTAATTCGCGGACAAATTTTCAGTCAGAAATTTCCGAACTTTTACTGTAAACATTGATGAAACTTCGGTAATATTTACAAACATTCATGAATGTTTACTGAAAAGATTAGTAATTTCTAACGGAAATTTTGTTTTGTCCATGATTGTCTTTAATAATATTTACTGAACTTTCAGTACAACATTTTCTAGCGTGTAATAAAAAACACACACGACATATCATAACGAAACGAAAGATTTAATTAAAGGCGTTTCGGTAATTGGCGCGTCTTTTGATAGCTCCGTTCGGCGCAGCGGGGTTAAGTGGAAGTTGGCGGCAAATTCGAATCGTCGCGAACGATGAGCTTTCGGAAATTCATTTGGAACGAGCTGTTCGCAATTTTCTCGTTGAATTAGCATTGTCGAATGAATTATAAAAAGCAAAGGGGCCGAGGGATGGGGATGGTTAGTATCTTTAGTTGGCAAATGTCGCGGAAGGCGGAGTCCAGCCAGCTGGTCGCGGTCCAAGTACGTTCTCCTTGCGCGCGATAAAACGGGCATCGTGAGAAAATTACCGCGCGATTACGTTTCCTCGAGCACATCTAAAGATGGAGCCATTTTTTACACCTTCTCGCTCGTCTTTTTCCGTCTTTTTTATCTCAGCAAATTGAAAAATGAAGAATGTCCCGGCTTTCAACTGGCAATGTTCCCAACACAATCGAGCAACTGTTTTGCTTAATGCCTTCCCGTTGGAGGGACGTAATCCTCGACGGAGCTCCGCGCCTCGAAAAGACACCAAGCAATAAACTCACTGCGTGGCAAACAACGTCCGCGACAAGAATCGTCCAAGTGCGTCTTAATCGGCGGACGAATTGCGACCGTTGTTTGTAAATAAATAACATCCGTTGGTACCAAAATGCGAGGCCTTTGACAGGCGACTTTGCACGATGACATCGCACCGATATCGGACCAGTCATTAACTCCCTCGGTGCATCGAAAAAAAAGTCTCTAATTTCGCGTTCCGTGGACTCTCCTTCGTCGATTATTTTTGTGCGCGCGGCGGCCCGCGCGAGAGCTCGCCTAATTAATCGCGGAAATATTGCGAAATACGTAAACAAACGCATGCGTAGTAACGATGACCTTTGCCGATAAGGCGCGCTCCGCGATCACGTTTCCCCGATAACATTGGACGAGACGCCGAGGCCCGATCGTTGCGACGCTTCGCTCGGTTTCGTCTCGGATTCGCCTTAAGAAGAAACGCGCCGCCGAATAACGCGCGGCACCTATATTACTACGCCGTTTAACGTCCGACGCCCGTTATTACGTTTGCACGCGTTTTCTTTGTCGAGCATTGAATTTAAATGCGCTTACAATATATACAAGGCTGAAAATTGTTCGTCTCGGGCGAGCGCAAAATGGGATTTACAGTTACCGCGCGTCTTCGAGAGCTAACAACCGTAATTGCGACATTGTAGCCGCGCGTGAATAGTCGGATGACGGTACGGTAATTTTGACAATGCGTTTTTGGCGTGTTTACGTTTTCGTGGCCATTTAAATTTGCCGCCCCCCTCCCCCCGGCCGGCCACTCTCGGGGCCTGGCGTGTTATTTGCTGGCATTTTTAATGCGCCGCTGAATGCTTGCGAGCGTTTCGACTTGTCCTTGATTCGTGAATTCCCCGGCAACCCGATATCTTCCGTAGCTCGGTGCAGGTAACCGGATCTTCCTTTCGGCGTACGAAAAAAGGTATAAAATGATCGGCGCCCATCTCGGTGGTCAACCAACCGGGTGTTTCGCATGCGAGCGCCCGACGCTCCGAGGCTCGGCCGATCCCGAAAGTTACTCGCCGATTTATTATAGTCGGTTGCAAAAATCGCGCGCGCCCGCGACCGCGAACTCGCCCACCGAAACGCGCTCGCGTTCGGCACGCTTTGTCCCCGCCGATTTGCGCGCGACGCGTCCGGTTTCGCGCTCGGCCGGTCCTCCGAACGCGACCGGGCGGATCGGGAAAATCGGTTTGCGGCATGCTCTTTAATTGCGTTTCGGTATTTCGCGCGATCCCTCGATGAATTGGTTCTATTATCGGCGATACAGAGAGTATTAAAATCGTGATATTGATAATGATAAGAATTCAAAATTGTCGATTTCAATGAAATAAATCGGGTTCAAATGGCTGGTGGTTGATCGATAAATCGCGACGCTCGTGGCGAATAGGGTATCCTAATATATATATATATATATATATTTTCGTAGCATCGCGACTAGATAAAGCTGTTATATAAATTCAGGAAGAGGCCTTGACGAAGTCTCAAAAATATGATTATCATTTTCAATGGCACTGTATACCTGAACGGAATCGTTAAAGTGTATAAATTATAATTTGATCATTTTATCCGTGCAATTAAATATATTAGCATTCCGTTGCGCAATGTTAATTTCATATTACAAAATCGGCGCGGTTTCATAAATACCAGTCATTTTTCTAACCATAAATTACGTAGCGCGCATTTGATCGTGTACGAGAACGCGTGGCTGAAATTTCAATTGTTAATCGCGCGTTAAATAATTTATAAGGAGGTGAAAAGTGGCGTGCAAAAAGGTGGCGATCGGCGCGCACGCTGGATGCATTTCGGCCGATTCCGATTCGATTCGGGGACAAAATTAATATGTCTTTGGCCAAATCCGCCACGTCATATGGTAGACGCGTGTCAAATCAGGCGGAAGCAAAACAAAATTAAATAAGACCGTCTACTGAAACCGTATCGGAATTTTAAATGCTGAAAAAATATTTCGAAATTTGTCAAATATATTCCATTACGTTTGCCGATTAAACAATCGACACGCACACTCAACACAAATATTGGACCTTTTTACGTTTGAATAATTTTAGTGCCATTCTAATTAAACACAACACAACGCGGGATTAATGCAAAATCATTTGAGGCTCTTAATTAACCCGACGACCGATTCGGGAAGATACACGCGCTTATTGGAACGATTATTCGTAGATCGAATTCGTTTGACTGAAGAAGAAGAATTGAAAATGAAGCGACAATGTTGTGTTGCAAGCTATACGTAATTTACACAAATATTGTTGTATTTATTTTGAACGAGTCTGACAAATTTGCATATCTTTTGTCAGGATATATCCACTCAACTAGCACTTATTTAACGTCAATTTTAAGTTCAATTTTTGTTTGATCGCAGAGACATCCGAAGATTATTACGAATTTATTCTTATTGCGCATCGCGAAAATACTGTATGCTTCCGACTGAAAACAGTTAATACCGCGGTTGAAAACTTAAGTAAATATGTAATGGCTTATATATTTATTTCGTTCGCGTCATGTATAATTCATATTTCTTTTTCATTTAATTTTTAAAATCTCTTTATCGTTGGGTTTTAATGCGCGCGGTTAAAGTTTTTGTTATATATATTCTCCCCGTTAGATCTGCATATATCAAAATAATAATACATTATGAAATTGAGTTAATTCAAAATCTGATTACGCAAAGTTTTCGGCCCGTAATGTCGTAAGTTTGTGTAATGTTATAATCATTTATTTTATGTATTAATCAGCCATTGTAATAATACTAAACCGTACGATTTAGGGCATATAATGTCATCGTGTTTCATTATCGTATTCAATAATATAAATGTATTTTTATAATTGTCAACGACTCTTGGCTTAATCAGTTGATACGACTCGATTTATCGTGCACTTATAAAGAACAATACGAACGAAATTTATATGTACATCAAATATATTTTGCTTTTATTTCGAAACTAAAGCCAATAATATGCAGATTCAATTTTATATAAATATATATCTATTATGCAGAATGAATGCAGTACATCATGAAAATAAATAAATAACATAAGTATAATTTTGACGTGTTTTTCATTTGAGTATTAAAACAGAAGTTTTTTGCACAAACACATATAATAACAATCTTCACTTATCCAGAAATCATACTTCAAGATCTTATTTAATCGCATTTAATCAGTTTTTATATCGATCTTGCAATAATTAAAGTAGTTGTGTCGTTTTCGCAAAAATAACAAATTTAGTTTAAATTTATATATATTATTTATTGTGTATTTAATGACATTACCGATTTTTTGGTAAAATTTGAAGCGATTCTTATGTCTCAAAGCCGAGGTATTTTGGTTCAAAGTTGACTTAAATAAATAGCGTCTTATGGTGAAATGAGAAAAAATACGTATTATGGCGAATATATTAAAAAAAATATACAATTTTGTTCAAAAACTGAGTAATTATTCTATTTGCATTGATTGAAATTTTAAAGCTTAAAAAGAAATACATTCTTGTATATAGTTTTTATAACAATTAGTAATTATGGAAGCCATTTCTATTATTTCTATGCTAATTCTTATAACAACCGACGTCAAATGATCAATTAATTACATAAAGACATAATATTATTGTGAAATGAATGTTTTTCTTGTTTAGATTAAATTTCCCAAGTAGAAATTTCACACCAACTAGAAATTTTATATACTAATTCTCATGTAACTCACGAGGTACTAGAAAAAATTCTATTAGGGTTACTTATTAGTTTAGTTGAGTTTTCAATAAGTTAAGATTTTGTTAAGAACATTTGAAGGATGATATTTAATTTAACTTATAAAGTGACAGCACAACGCAGTGTTAATATAATTATCATAACAAAATCGTCGCATTTTCACTATAACGAATCAACATAACGTTTATATATATTAACAACATATATAC
>JABFQC010005223.1:0-11839 GCA_022817085.1 Psilanteris sp. ZL-2020 | reverse complement strand
AGTGTTATCAGTCTTCTCTACCCTTGTTACTCTAATTCTAATAAACAGACAATGAATAAAACTTTTTATTAACATGAAGTAATGCTAATTGTATATAATTTTTGCAAGAGTGAATAAAATAATGTCTGAACTTGATATTCAAAATGTTGTTTTTTTATTCAATAAAGTATTAATGTTACACATTATAAATAGAAAGTGATACCATTGAAAAAGCTTTACGTCTCGCATATGCGAAACTTAGAGTCTACTCCAATCTGTTTTTACCAGGATTGAACTTATTGTTAACACTGGGGTTAACTCTGTATAATCTATGATTATTTTATAATTGGTATAACTACTATCAGTGTTGCCAAGTAAAGTGAGACAGAAACGGCAAAGGGAAAAACCAACACCTATTGTGAGATCATTGTGGGTTAAATCCCTCTGACAAAGAGAGAGCTAAATACTGGCATCACTGACTACTATCTTCATGTACTTATTTAATACAGGCTGTCTAACATGTATCCTTGTGTATTGATAATTTAAAGGACATCACCCATTAATTATTATGATAAATAAATAAATTTAATTTTAATTAATTAAAATACTTTTTTTTACATAAATATTCTATTATATAATAATGTGTTATTACTACAATAGTACAATGAACATCTATTTTAGCACATATCTAATAAGTTCCCGTGTCTTAAATAGCGGGTATGTTAAATTATAATTAATTTTTTCTTTTAAAGTTGTGCTTTTTTTATCTCTTTTAAATGTTATACAACTTATAATATTATAAATTATCATTATATTTTATCAATTTGTAATGAAATTCTAATTCATAAATTTGCTTTTAATCCATTATTGTAAAATAAATACATTTAAACAAAGTCTTACTTCGCCTTGGGATCCTTCCGTATCACTAGAGCTTTCAAATCCTATAAATGCACCCAATTCTGCATCACTGTTTCTTCTGGCAAGTTCTTTTGTCATATGTTCAAGTCGCTGAAAATGGTTGCAAGGATTTTTTTTATTTATTATTATTGTGAAATATAAATAATTTTTATATACTATAATAAGAATCATTGTTGTATGTCAAAGTTCTTCAAATATAAAGTATTGTTTGTTTTAACTTACATATGCTTAACTTACATATTTTATTATAAATTATAAAACTGAAGTTAGCATATCTATTTTTTTAATAATAGAAAAATTGGTCACTTATCTCGACCTTAGTTCAATAGGTCACTTTCACACCCTATAATTTACGAATTAAAATTGTCTAACAATTATTGCATTGCTATTATATTGTACTCATTATATACCTACACCTTTACATATATTTTAAAGCATGCTAAATTTTCTCATTTAAAGTTATAGTTAATACTTACTTTTGAGCCTTTTCCTTTACTATATTCTGGGTGTTTAGCGTGATACATACAGAAGTATTTTCTATAACCATTCAATGAAAGAACAGTACCAACGCAATTTTTTGGATTGATATTTAATTCTTTGGGTTCCGGCAAACTCAATTGCAAAATTTCTTTATACCATTCAAGTCCACGTTCCAGCAACATATGGCCATACATTAATGTTTTATTTTTTCTAAAATATATATTTAAAAATTGATTGTATGTCTTTATTTGGTAACATCAAATTAAAAAACAATTTTAGATAATAAAATCAATGTTTTTAAAATTATATTTCATTAAATCAAATTTCTATAAAAAATGAAATCTGAAACCGAATATGTATATGCTGACACCAAATATGCATATGACTGACGAATATGACTGACAAAAAGTTGTAGATTTAAGATAGAAAACCCGTGACATTCCTGATCAAATTTATTAGTCAATATAAATTACTGAAATATATTATAAAATGATGTTAATCAGTTAATGTTGCTTTCGATAAAAAATCTATTTTTAACAAAGAAATTCTTTGTAATTCGTCCGGTGTAAGCTATAGGTTTATTTATATCATTAAATTTGTCAAGAATTGAAGCATATTATATTAGTTATTTGCAAAAATGATTTTTCGTTAATATAAATGTAATTTTTAATCGAACATCTGATAGTCGCAATTTATGTAATGTATTTATGTGTCAACCTTAACATACAATATCTTCTGTATTTGTTCGGTTATTTATATTTTTAATAGCAAAACTACAATATATGTTATCTCAAGTATAATACATGTTAATTTTATGAAAATCATAACCTTTTTGTTGTGACGGGTTTTCAACCTAAATCAATTCAGATTTAATTTTTATTATTCATTATTTTATTATTTTTACAATACCTATATGGCCAAACAGCTTTGTGAAATGCTGGTAAAAGTTTTAGTCTACTTTGATTATCGACCAGCAAAATAATAGTTCGACAACCAGGTTTGAGAAGTCGAACCATTGAAAAGTACTGTTCTGCACGCAATTCATGAAGACGTAATTGCGGTTGAATCAATGCTACTTTTCCATTAGTATCTTTACTCTTTTTATTCAGTTTTGACTGTCCACTTACTTCTTCCAATTTTCTAAAAACACAATTTTATATATTTGCACTCTTTTATTTATTCCTTTTAATTTACTCTTTTAAATTATAATCTAAATTTGTATTTCTTATATGATTATATATATTAGATTCTTTTTGTTTATATGTAGTTTATCCTAAATTGCTCATCACACTCAAAACTTATTAAACCACTCCAATCTTAAATAACAATAAAATTTTTAATTAGTATAATAACATTAACATAATTTAAAGACCAAATATGTTATTCACTTCTTTTTATATATTGACTTTTAGTAGTATTGAATTTAGTATTTAGTATTGTACACATGGAGAAAAATATAATTAAGATTTTAATATATCATATAAAAAATCTATACTTATACTTTTAATTTTGTAGTACAATTTTGGGTAAAAATATATTATAAGTAATAAGAAAATTTGTTTATACTATATTTGTAATATAAATTGTAAGATAAGTATACAAATTTAAGGTATATTTATATATTTCTTTATTTTATTGTAAAATTTAACTTATATTTTTCTGCAAATATTATTCTTCAATTTATTTATTTTATTTATTTATTCTCCACACGATCTACTAATGAATGTGTTTCAGGATTTTATAAAGCCGTTTTGGATATTATTGAATATTATATTCCAACTATATCAAGAAAGGTTGACTATCACCCTCGGTGGATGAACTTTAAACTTCAATCTCCTATGGCTCTGAAGATTACATAAAACTTTCAAATCATCTTGTATAACAGTGAATTATAATGCATCAGTGAAATGTGAAGTTGTAAGCTATATACGAATATTATATTCAAAGTTTTTGAACCATACTGATTTCAATATTAGAGAAAACACCGCTGTATTCTTTAATTACGTTATATCTCCCGTAAGGATTCTCAACAGTATTATACATTCATCTGCTTTGGAGGTGATTGTGTTACTACTGATGGAGATATTGTTGATATATTTGCAAATATTTTTCAGTCTATATTCAAACTCCCGGACGTGATAAATGCAGGGACGAACACAATGACAGAAGAACCAATAATAACAGAACTTACTATTGATATTTATATCTTAACGAAGTGTTCCATGCTTTCCATTGATATAAGGAATATTCATTTATTGAATCCCGTGTTCAATTTTAATAATGTAAACTTTAAAACCATTTATGACATTGTAACCATGACAGTTAAATGCTATCATTTTATATTTATATTTTATATTTATATAATAATTCTAATACTAATAAATATAAAAAGTTATAAAACATTATAAGACAATTTTTAGATTAAATCAAAGATTTAATAATTTCACGTAATTTAATTTAACTAATTAATACATACACTAAATACGACATTCCATAACCAGCAATACCAATTAATATAAATGTCGCCATTACTGAGATTAGTGGTAACAATTGTTCCTTTGTCAATGATTCAGAAAGATAATCCACAGCCAGCAATGCTCTGCCAATAAGTCGATCCACAGTACCCTAAAGGAAATGTTAGATAATATTTTTATATATATATGAAACTAAAATGATAATTTAAAATATATTAAATAAACAATACATTAATATTAAACCACTATATGTATTCTTAATCATATTCTTAATTAATAAATTTTAAATAAAGTTTTTACTAGAGCATGTTCATCAGCTAATTCGCCAACCATGGCAGTATAAGGTAATGCCTCAGATGTTTTCAAACATTTCTGAATAATTAATTCCAAAGATCTACGTGTTTCATTCCAACGATTTTCATCCTGAATGGCATCTTGCCAACCATTTGGTAGCCATTCGTATTTTATTTGACTAGCATCTCTCCTCCAAATGATAACAATATGTAACAAAGGGTCCATAGGACTTCCTTCTGCAGCACTAAGTGCTGATACAAATTCCATTTGAGTTTCTTGGAATACATAAGCATATCTTACACGTTCAGTACTGCAAGCACAAATCACATTTAAATGTAATATTACTCAATACTTCAGTTAAAATAATACATATATTTACTGAACCCCTTTTAAACTATAACTGTAAACTTTAATTTTTTATATTATTATTTTATATATTTTATATTATTTTGTTTTAATTTAAGTAAAATATTCCTATATAATTATCAATTAAAAATTTATGTAGTTATTTATTATATTTTGAAATAAATAAATATTTACTTTGTATTTATGATTAAATACAATTGTATATACGGGTCTAGAGGCTAAGTTAAAATTTGTGACTCACTTATTGAAGAATTTTAGTTGTAATATTTACTGCGAGGTTTGTTCAAATTGATGGGTATTTATATACGTTTTAAAATTTTAAATCATTTAGTAAAATTCCAAAAAACACACGAGTTTAAGTATAATTTAAAATTTGCACAAAACCTAATATTCGTTGTACCAAATTGCACAAGTGAAAAAAATATAACAAATATGTAAATTTTTAATGTGTCCTATAACAATTTGTTATAACAAAAGTGACAAGATGCAATGCCGTATATTATGAAATTTCTAATATTTTTTCATGTGCGAAACATTTGAAAAATAAAAAAAAAACTAAATAATATTAATAATTTATAATGTACGTTAATACATTATAATGCATTATAAATGAAAAAATTCACCAAAAAAGTTAAAACCCAATAAAAGAAACAAATTTCTTCATCAAGCAGGTTGTAAATTCAGTGGTAAATTCAATATTTAAATTAGACATTTAAATATAATCAAGGAGCACCGGGCATAACTGAGATAAAAAACAACTGAATACTCTAAATCATATCCAACATACAAATAAATTATCAAAGCTGAAAATATTTTATCAAAATATACGAGGCATCAGGACAAAATTGAATCTAATATTGAACTTTTCGATAATAAATGACTATGACATTATAATTCTAACTTTACATTATAATTCTAGACGTGGTTGCACAAAGGCATACATAACGCAGAACTGGATTTATATTTAGAAGAGGTGTGGTGGATGTATTGATAGCATCATGGAGATACTATGTTACCACCAGATGTAAAATTACTTGGGTAACTTGGAAGTGATGCCCTGCACTTGACTATAACAGTTTATATAACTATAAATCTATGATTTTTTTAATCCCCTCTCCCTCCTATATCGAATTTTATGATATTTTAAATGCTCCAAACCAGTAAATTAAAACTGGTCATTGGCAGGAGAATTCAATTTACCAAATGTAAACTAGTGAAATTATACTAATGAATTACTGTGTGTTTTCAAAGATCAAACAACCTCCTCAATTTATGATTTGGTCAATACTTTATGCATTTTTTACATTATAACAATTTCAACCAGTATAATATTATATCAAATGAGGGTGGAAATTATCTCCATTTGATTTTTTCAACTTTGATTGAAAAAGATTCACATCTTTTCATAACTACATATGGTGTATTATACTAGACTCTACTAACATTCATTCAACGGTTTGATATATTAAAATCGATATAATCAAATCGAAAAAGTTTAGAAATTTCAAAAAGGCTAACTTTGACAGTATAAATAGGGCATTAAATGATTGTGATTGGACTACATAATTTCATTCCTTGAATGTTGATAACTGCGTTGAAAAACTATATGATAAAATATATACAGAGTGTGATAACATGCGTACTGTAAAAATTTGGTTTATTTTTAGGTTTACGGTTTATATAAAGGTTTATATAACCCATTGATGTAAAATAAATAAATACATTCTTCAGTAAGATTACATAAAAAAGGAATCATGGGTCATTTCCAGACCTGTATATATGGCTGTACTTTAAATAAATATTTATCATATATTATTGAAAAAATGTATAGGTATATACTATAAAAATTAATAATAAACAATTAAAACATATTATATATATGAAAGTAAATACTTGTGAGGAGATTCTATGGCAGCCTGACGAAACTTATGTCTTGCCATATCATGAATCGCACTATTCTGTGATATTAATACTGCGCAAAGTCTTTTCTGTGGACGTAGCCATTCTGGAGGACAAACTAAATCCAACATTGCTTGATTCGATAACCTTGGTAACATGAGAAATTTGTTGTTTGCAATAATATTATGCATAGTTTCACTTGGTATATCTTTCATGCTTACAGAAGCCATTGGTTTCTCTGTATTTTCATTAAATAACAATAATGTATCCAAATCACCAGATATTTTGTATCTGCTAGTTATGTTTTCAGTTTCTTCTTTACCAACCTATAAATATTATAATTTTTAAAAATAGAGCAATATCTATTAAGAAAATTATTAAACATTAAAAAAACACTAATTCTAGGAATATCAGCTGTGTCATACTTTTAATCAATTCAATTTAAAGAATTGGTAGAATTATAATTAAATTTATACAAAAAATTACCTGGACAAAACCAAAAACAACACGATCTCGATGATGTAAAGCGACTAAAAGATATCGTAATCTTGCAGAATCCCGTTTTTCAAATATTAAGGCTCTTATTCGATTATCTGTCCAGCCTGATAAAAATTTGTTTAAGTTGTATGTATTGACATTAGTGATTAGTTTGTACGGAAATTTATCACGTAGAAATTCTGAAAATATATATTATTAATTACATTACTCAGAGTATAATGTAAATATATTTATTCAAATTGTATGTATAACCTATAAAAAATATACATATTCATACATTTTTAATTAATAACCACAAAAATTATAATATTTATTTCTATAAATAAAATTAAATAATATATTTATTGACTATATTACACTTGGTTTATGTTTTTATAATTTACAATCAAGAATGTACAAGCTTATAAATCTTTAACATGGTACTTTTACATATAAATAAATGTAGTTAGCAAAATGGCTAAATATATAAACAATACAACTTCACAGATAAAGTAGGACTTTTGCACATCAAAATCTCTTATGGATTTCACTTAACGACTGATTAGAAAAAGTAACAAATCAAAAAAAATTAGTTAAAGGAGATTGTTCAATGAGTTTTTAAATCTCCATTAAATTTTACACTTTTAACTATTAATTTTTTACCTATTTCTTACGGAGTATTAATTTCTAAGCATTATATTTCGTCACATCTCTTATTTATAATTTTACTGGTATCTGATACTGTAATGTTCTATTAACTCTTATTTATATTCTTACTTACTTTAATGTTATTTTTTTACATTCTGAGATCATAATGAACTTTTTTACTTAATTCCCGACATTTCAATTTTTATATATTTTTTGCGTTGAGATATTTTAATCTACATTGTATGATTTATATTAATTTTTTACTTTTATTTTATCCGATACAGTCTTATTTATAGTTTTAACTTATGTTTTCAATTATATACTGTGATTTTACTATCGAATGGATGGAAATGTAACTTTTTATTGTACACCACATGTAGATTTTTAGTGTTTGTATATTACTGTGTAAAGGGCACTTTTTCTTCGTAAATTCATTAAATAAATAAATAAAATATATATCTTATGTATTTTGTATATTATTGATAATCTGTATATTTGTAGAAAAATTGTATTCTATATTTCTGTACTAATATTAAAAAAGGTTGTTAAGCTCATAAATGTAAAATAAAAAAAAATATATTGCCTTCATTTATTATATAAACATATTTAGTTTCTTTACCATTGATTAGTAACATAAACCAAGTATCATATTTTTTAAAATTCTAAATATTTTCTCCGGTTATATTTTTGTTTGTATAATTTGGTTATATATTCAATATATAATAAATTTATTCAACAATAATGTCTATTGATATAAATTTATATAATTATTGATTGATATATTATATTTAAACAAGTAAAATACATTTGAGTAATTTGGTCAAATGTATTTTCTGTCTTACCAACTATCTTTTGGACACTAAATAAAGATTCCTTATATACACTTGTTCGACCATCCAAAATGACTGTTAAACATGGTAAGGTATGAATTCCCAATCTTCGTGCTAAGATAGATTCTCTTTCTGAATGGACGGTCGCCAAACCAACTCCTAGAGGTTCTAGCTCTTCAATTAAACGACGCCAAGTAGGTTCTACTTGTAAACAAGTGAAACACCAATCGGAATAAAAAAGTACCAACTGTGGTGTACGAAAACTTTTCGGTATAATAGAATTTTCAAATGCTCTAAAATGTGATAATTATTTTATTACTAAAAATTATGATTAATTTATATGTGTTCTCTCTATAAACATAAATAATAAAATACTTTTCTATAAGGATTAGGAATCATCTAGTAAGATTGTCCTGATTTGCTAAAAATGATTAAATTTTAAAGTTCCTCAAAGAAATTCTAGGCCACAAGATACTTTTTGTCTTCGATTATATAAATCAAATTTTACTAAAAACAATCCCCTAAATAGACATATATAATGAAGGACAAATAAGGTCGTTATGAGAAATTATTTAAACATCTATTGTCCGATCTCTAAGTGATTCGTTTTTCTCCTCAGATTAACATATGACTAAAAATTATAATCAATTATAAATTGATTAACTTTCATATATGTTATATGATATGTTATATATGTTATAAATAGAAAAGTATTTTATTAATATTTGCATCGATACCATAAACAGTTTAATTAATGTTGATTTATAAATTACAAACAAAGTACCTTCGTATAAACATTCAAAGAAACTACTTTTAGATAACATTTATAATTTTAAATATCTCCATAAACTTACCGATAAGTGATACTCATTCTATGAAAAAAAGATACGTCTCTACTTTGATAATTATGTCTAAAATTAGTAAATAATTCTTCTAATGGATCTGGCATGTTGAAATGACTATTATCTCTACGTTGCCGAGAAAAGTTTTCTTCTGTAATGCCGTGATTATCAAATTTCCTTCTTCTTTCAGGATCAGAAAGAAGCTATAAATTTAATAAAGTTCAAATAAATAAAATAAATTCTTATATATTCTAGTATAATTATTAGTATATATTTAATACTATGAAAAACATTATATAATATGATTGCGATAATTGCAGAATAAGAATAAATATAATTATGTTTAAAATATTAAATTTAAACAATTAAATATTTTCATGAATATATATAATTTTAAGTATACTTAATATTACACATAACTCATACTTAGTTTAGATAATTTTTCAAGTTTACCTCGTAAGCTCTAGTTATTTCTACAAATTTATTTTCGGCTGCAGGATGATCTGTTTTATCTGGATGCCTGAAATAATTTGATTAATTACTTATCTTTTATGTTTCCATTATTAATATTTATAAAATTATGACTGATATCATTTCACACTTTAGTAAAAAGACACAATATACCTATTCTATATTTATTATATTAATATTTTTTAAAGGCTAAATGTATTATTATTAAATGTATGTTTTTTATTGCAAATAATTAAAATAAAAATTTTATATTCAAATTGAAATTATATATGATAAGTTTATATTTATAAAATTACTTCTTTTCATTGTAAAAATTTTGTATATACCATATATTTTTCTTAAAAAGAATATGCTCACTGTAATAAAATAACATGAATAACCTAGTAGTTATTTTGAGGGTATTTTTTCAAGCAAAATGTATAGATATATACCTATATACTGATTATTGTTTATAAAATGAAAACTTATACATGCATATGCATATATAAGCATATGTAATGTTAATAAAACTCATTATATCAAATTATATATATACTTTTTGGTCATATAGGGTATTACCCTGAGGTACAATTTAACTAATAATTATAATAATAGTTATTAGTTATTAATTAAGTAACTCAATAAAATATTAAATAATAAATATAATGATATAATTAACTATAATAATATTTATAATTAATCTTATAAATGTGATTACAATATTATATTTCTTTAAACAAATGACACTAAAATAATTGATTAAATTTAATATTATATAACAATTACCATTCTTTTACTAAATGTTTGTATGCTTTTCTTATATCTTGTAATGTAGCATGTCTAGATATGCCTAAAATTTTGTATGGGTTTCCAAGTGGTTCTCCAGCTTCTGATAATGGTAATGATTGAATAATAACAGTGAAAGTAACAAACAATACTGATAACCTCAGTAGAGGTGCTAACTGTACAAGATTTCCTTTCAGATTCACAAACTTGTGTGGGAACCATCTGATCAGAGTTAAAAAGTTTATTAAAAATGTCAAATGAGATATAAATGTGCTATATATTAAAATCCAAAACGACGAATTATTATTTTTCGAGCACTTTTTCATTATTGAATGCCCGTATCCTAAATGCGCTTTTGATGTTGAATCTTCACTATTTGTGCTTGTCGTTTTATATTTAAAAATATGATCCTTACAATTATATAAGCTATCAATGATGATACTTTTATGACAAGAATCGTTTTCAGTCTCTAGTTGAAACATTGCTACTGGTTTTACCTGCAAATATATTAAGTCAATGATTTTAATTAGTATTTTTGAATTAAAATTATAAATTAATTCAGTAATATTTAATGTGTATTAATAAAATTCTATAGTTAATATTTAAATATTTATTTTATAAATTTAAATTTATTTTTAAATAATGCTTTATTTTTAACATTTTTCCTACATTTTCTAAAATGTTAGTAAGATATTATTATAGTATAATATAAACAGTTTATTTTAAAAATTATCTAATAAAATTAAATACCTTGACATCAGATATTGTATAAAAATGTGTAAAAATTGTTTCAAATTAGTGAAATATTTTTGTAGTTCAAAATTTGGTGCAAAAATTATCAATTTTTTACTACTGTATTATTAGTTAAAATATACCAACAGTGCATTATAATTGCACTGGACAATATTTACATGACTAAACTTTTATAGCAAAATACTAAAGCAATTGTACTATGAAAATAAAATTAGAAAAAATACAATTTATGTTCATTTAAACAAAATTCAGTTGGTATACAATATGTATTTGATAAAAATAATAAACAAATAATATTCAATATTATTAAAAATGTTGGTACAAAGTTGGTAAAAAAAGTATAACTGAATTACACTAGTGGTGTAAGATTGATAGTGTAACTATAATATGTTAATATAATAATATAATTTACAGTTTAATTAAAAATATTATTGATTATTTTTACAAAAAACACCACATATAGTATAGTTTTTGTATAAAATTATGAATATATAATATTTTTTTGTTTTTTTTTAAACTGAATAATACAAAAATTAAAAATTAGTCAGAAACTATGTATGGTTAACATATTTATATTTATTTTATTTATATTATTTTAATTCTATATATTCCAATTATATTTTTATCCTAAATAATCCTAAAT
>JABFQC010005222.1:0-11839 GCA_022817085.1 Psilanteris sp. ZL-2020 | reverse complement strand
TTGTTGAAGATAGAAAGGAGCAGCTCGTTTGCTGGGCGTGGTGTGTACGAGGGAGTAGGAAATAAGAGAGGATATAAAATAGGCAAACTAATTTCCAAAATATAATCGCAAAATAATTTTTTGGGTTAAAAAAATATTCAAATGATATGGGGAAAGTAAATAATTATAATTTTTAAATTGAAATTAAAAAAATTGTTTTATTTATTAAATATAAAAAAAAAAAAAAAAAAAAAAAAAAAAAATTAGAATAAATAAAATAAAAAATAGTTGGTGAATATTTTTAAATATAAATATAAAAAAAGCTCTTTATTGCTTTATGTAAGAATAAATAAAAATGCAAGCTCGTCCATTATGCAATTGTTATGAAGTATGGTAAATTTGCAGTAATTTTTTTCAGGAAAATAATTAGTCTTGCGGTTAAATAAGGACAGTAAAATAGAAACCATATGCGAGTAAGAACGTTAATGCAAACTTTATGTTACTTTATGATTATAATGTATTATGGTTATATGTAGCGAATTATATTTTAGTTTTGACAATATTTTAAAATCGAACAATCAAAGATGGCGTTTTGTTTTCTTCTCTCTGATGATACGCATTTTGAATACAGAGAAGAATTTCTTTATTTTGCGATCAATTTATGCAGGTTGATGAAATTGATAAAATATGTTAATTTGGAAAAAAGAAAGTACGGTGTGGTCGAAAAAAAGGAAGAGACGATACCTCGTCCTAATATTGTGAAACCGGTCACTCGTTTCATGAAGATACTTATGAAAGTGATGAGGACAACTGAATCAGTCTGGCGAGAAGTATACAATGTATTTTGGCAGGTTAACTTGAAATGCCACTAAAGAAGACTTAATTTTTAAAGCGAAATTGTACCTCGGCGTTTGAATGTAGACCAGTTATTTTCTCACCTTTATATTTTAGGGTGCCGGGTCTCATAATTGTGGATTCCTTATTATTTTATAAATACCATGCAGCTTACGAGGCAACGTGTGCCGATCAATTTGAGCGAATTTCTTTTGTTTTTTAATATGAATTAATATGAACTATTTGGAGCAGAATTTGGCAAATTTAATTATTAAATAGTCGACAAATTGCATTTTTGCTATTTTATAATTATTTTACAATTTATTTTATAAATATTTTATAATTATGCTGTCTGTTCTATATATGTTATCTAGGATGTGACGTCTTGTATTAAATAAACTGTAGGTATAATAACAATAATTTCGTTCATCCCGGGACACAGAATAAATAGCATCAAAAAATCAAAGATAACCCAGCAAACAAGGTTCAATTAAAGCAAATTAAAATTAATTAAATACGTTTTAAATATATTTTCTCAAATTGTATTTGTGTCCATTTTACAATTAACTTAATTATTTACAAATACGAAATAATTGCATTTAATAAATAAGAAAATATATATAATCCAACAAAATTGTTATTGAATCGGTAAATTACAATTTAAAAGTGAACTCTCAATCTTGATTATGAATTATATTTAATCGTTGGAATAAAGTTATTGTTGGAAATTGGTCATTTTCGTCAGTTTTACTGAAAACGGCTATATATACTTGAATTCACCCCAATTTTATGGGTATGGCTCATTTCATGCTTTTTATTGGGCATTTAATATCTCAAATGATCGAATCTGTTAATATAAAGTATTTATGGGTGATTTTAGACAATTTCATTTCTCCACCAAAAATTAATTTTTTTGTTAAAAATGGCTAAAAATTGACTTTTATTAAATTGAATCAAAATGTCCCTAGAATGTTTTTGGCCTGTAAATTGGTGGCAGGCATACAATTTTTAGTTGTTACATATTTCGATTTAGTTTAAAATTGTTCATTTTTGTCCATTTAACCTAAATTGGCAATATTTTAATTTACCCTATAATTTCATGGATATGACTTAAAATACCTCATCTGATCTATTGATATAAAGTATATTGGGGCAGTTTCTATGTTTTGACCAAAATTGATTTTTTTCAACAGCTTCTCTGCATAAGTTTAATCTATAACAAATGAATGTAAGTACATTCTGATATTCTAAAACAATAATATACTTTTAAAATATACTTTTGCTTTAATATACTACACTGAGAGAAATGGATTGTCGAATTAAATATCTAAACAATTTCATGAAGTATTTTTTATTAAATAATATAATTACAGATTGCAGCTGTGACGATAGTTCAAATATTCTATTCAACAATTTGGATTATCAGAGATTGTAAAATGAATGTTGTATTAACTGTTTTGTTAATTGTATTAATTGTTTAAATGTATTGAACATAATCAATTTTTACAAGTTTGAATTTTGAATTGAATATATGTTTATTCAAATCGACTGTTTGTAGTTTAACAATGTAATTTTAATATCTGGATTATGAATTTTACAATGTCTTCTCTCAATGTATAATAATAAAAATGTCACATCCACATGCATGTATAAGACACATTCTATAGTCTCAGTTTAAGAGTTTAAAGGTAACTGAAACTACCAATTTTTAACATTATAGGTATAGTAACATTTATCATAGTAACAATTATAATCTCTATGATAGTTGAAAATATTGATTCATAAATATAATATAAATGAATCATAATTATGTCATAATATTATCTTGTTTTAATAATAAATTAAAATAAAAATAACACATATAAATTACGTTATATTATACAATTATGGTTTGAAATGTATTTATACGTCGATTTATCATTATTTATCATTTAAGTTTAAAATAATTTTTTTATCAGAAACAAGTTACGATATATATATATATATATTCATACCGACGTGTAGTTGTCATATATCTATATCGGAATATAATATATCAAATTAGAAGTTTCTGGGACCAAGAAAGATCATGCCTGTGCCAAAGCGATTTTTCATTAAATTGAATATCGATTATCAACTAGCGATGATCTTGAAATAAAAACGGTTTAGGGTCTAATAGTATATCCCCGTTCCTACATGCCACAAAATTTGCATTCATTATTATTATCAATCTTGTATGTAGATTTGTAATACAAGCGCTTCTCCTTATCTTAGAATAGTGTATGTCAAATTGAATGGCAATACCGGAAAGTGTCCAATTGAGGTTAGGTCCAAAATGGTTATACCAGCTATAATTCAAATATTTCAGCACCACCTTTGTAACTCCTTTTGCATAAGTTAGCTGGGGTAGTACAGACTTTAGTACTTGTATATTCGATAATTTTCTTAAGAATAATAAAAATTGTCTTTCGTGAATTAAATGTCGATATTAGATGTTTGTTTATCGATAACGTGGGAAAGGCCAGCTGGTTAACCTATTGTCCGGTTCCTTCAATCTCTATACTTCTATGAGAATAATATTCGAGTACTGTTTGGAATTTGAGATAATTGAGGATACTTGTGGAAGCGTCCCAGTGTTGTTCACTGAGAAAAAATTGTTTGGTTAATATTAATCTGGTTATAGCAAACATATTTCATTATAACAGTTATTAGAATTCTGGATCTGGTTACCATAATATATGTTTGGCTTAACCAAAATGATGATGTTAAGTACAATATTGTAACGATAACCATATATTCTGGTTATCGTTACTAGAATTTTTTCTCTGTGTTGCGTCATTTGAAGTGACTTATTTTTGCAGATCGTGATAATCTTTTTTTTTGTTATTTGTTAGTTGAATAATTAATATTCTGTTATAATTTTATATTTCCAGACTAAATTCTGTTTAAACCAACATTAACCTCAAGGTTGTTGTGCAGTTCAACGTAAAAAATTACGTTGTAATTGAACGTTCACATAAAATTGGTATATTTTTGTTAGATTTATATTATAACCAGTTTGAGTGGTCACTCAACCGAGAACAACAAAAATATACTTATTTTTCGTGCAATTTTCAATACTTTTTGTTTGTAAATGTTTACCGCAAAGTTCAGTCATTTTTATTTTAAATATTTAGTCGCGTAGAATATATTGTGTACGCTGACGAAGGATGCCGAAAAATAAATGTAGTAGTAGTAATATGTTCCGTTAAAGTAGAGCACTGCATTGAATTTGTATGTCATATATAGTCCTAGCTATAATTTAAATTTCGTATCACAATGTAATTCGGTGTATATTTGAAAATAAACAATGTACTAATTAATCATAATGACATATAAGATTTTTTATTATTTTATTTTTAAATGTATCTCATTATCTTATTCGTATCATATTTTTTTTTTACATAACATTTCAGGGCACCAAAGTTAATCAAAGAAAAGCGAGTTAAAAATTTGTGATTGTTCAATCATTGACGAACCAAATTCTAAAGTCTTTAAAAATAGTCGTTCATTCAAGCATCACCAGTAGACGCAGACTAGACATTCGACAATATGTATAATTGTATACAAATAGATATTTAAGCGCGCGCACGCGCCTGCGCCCTAACCGAGTCGCCCGGACATATGCACATATATCAGCGGTTTTTACGCTTCCACTCCAACGACAAAGTCACGCACTCTAGTGAGCCGAAAGCGTTTCATTTGGCCGCGCGCGTTTTTGTACTTACATCTCGGAGCAGGTGAAAATTTTATTATTGTTACATGCAGGGACGGACGTGTAAATAGGCAATAATTTGATCACGAAATAAATTGGTCTGCGGACTTTGTTCAATTTTCATTCTATCGTAGGTGGATTTACTATTATCGGAACAAAATTTTTCCATTTAAACTTTTACAAACAAGTTTTCAATTAAACGATTTTTTTATTAACGTCAAATTGGTTTCCCGAAGTTCGTTGTTCGGATTGAAATATACAAACATTTGCAAACACAAGACAAACTGTATAATTTATCATTGCTGGTACGATTTTATTCATTTTCTTATTTATATATACATAAATATTAAATAAAAAAAATAAATTAAAATAAATCATGTGTTATATTTAAAAATGTATAAGCATTTTGTGTGTATTATTTATTTATTCAGATTAACGAATTATATGTTGCTTTTTTGTATTACAAATTTGAATACAATTGCACTTTCTCAATCTAATCACGTAATCATATTAATAAATTGAAATTGTGTTCGGCTCATAATACATTAATGTATAAACAAGTATAAATAATTCAATAACGTCGATAAGTAAGTATAATCAAATATAAAATATAATATTTTAAATAGTATGTTTTCCGTAGATGATCGTGTTGGAACTTTATGTCACAATCCTAATAAATAGGAATAAACAATAATATTAGTCATATAATTTAAGTCCAAAAAACTGTACATTGTTTTCTTCTTGTTATACTGATATTGTAATATTTTGGTTCGAGGAAACAGACACGTAATGTAAAAATTGTTTACAAACAAAAAAGATTTTGTTTATCGACATAACATCTCATATTGAAACGCGGAAATAAATCTAAATAAAATAAAAAATAAAGAAATCAGAAAACAACTGGTGTTCTTAATAAGATTGGAAATGTAAATTGCTCGAAATAAAAAAGCCGTGATTTATGCGCACCGTTTTTCGAAATATTTCCATTCTTTTCTGCACGACCGTTCGCAAGTTTCCCAACAAATCATTTTGTATCATATTTTTTGTACGTTATGATTCGCCATTACTTATCTGTCAACGGTGTTGCTTCGGAAACCATGAAAGAAGCCAGGTGACGGGTGGCTGTTTGACTTTTAATGGAATCCACGAGATCTGAATTCGACTTAAGACTATAGAAATAAACTAATAATTCAATTTTAAGATCAGCGATTTCAATTATTCCGGTTAAATAATTAATTTCTGGCCAATGAATGATGTAAGCAGTGAAAGAAAAACGAGCTCTGTATTAAGTATTAAAAATTAAGTTTATGCAAAGTAAAAGAAATGGGATTTTATATTTAAGAAAGCTCTTTTTAACTTATGTGGTGCTATATTTATATTAAGAAACATATTAATAAATCAGTAATGAAATTTGTTTTAAACAAACACATTGAATGCATTACTTGTGACGCTAATGAAAGCTCTTGATTCAATGTTATTTGTTATCAATAACCTGCAAATTACGAAACTTCTTTTCTATTTACATACCGGTATATGATATACGAAAACTTTTGTCATTTTGTCGTTACCCTCTTTAACTAAGTGGTTATTGGTGTATAGCGGAGTTCTGGTATGAGCGACTCGTCGTTGAATTGCGAATACTGAACTTCTATTAATTTACTCGGTAAGATTTGAAATAGGGCGTGACAGTTTTAAACAGTTGATATAAAAAATGTAGGATTCTTAAAATAAACAAACATACCACGACCCCCTTTACAGAGGGCTATTTACTTTGTATATTTACCTTTATTATTCTTTGTTATTTTAAGCGGCACATCAAACTTTGAATGTCAAACCGTTATGATCGTCAATATTTAAAAACAAATCTCCGAAATATATTGTCTGATGTAAACAAATAGTATTTAAGGTGGCTTTCGATTATAATATTCATAAATAAATTACGCAATATTCTACTCTAACCTCCGGACGAAAATAATCAGTTCGCAATGATGCAATAATTGGTTTTCGATATCCAAAGCATCGTACTCCTCTAATTTTCTTAGCAACACTTTCTTAGAAATATTATTAATCAAAAAAAAAAAATTCAAGGTCAATCCAAATGTTTCGTTTAAAATTAAGCATTGATGAATGTTTGTAAATAATACTTAAAATATATCTGAGTTTATAGTGAAATTTGATCATTTTTATCTAAATTTTTCTCGAACCTTATATATAATAATTAATAATATTTACAGAACAACTTGTAATTTTGAATCGAAATTATGTATATGCGCTTATAAATTGTATGCCTGTATTTACAAAAACGTTTGAATAAACGTCTGAAATTGCCAACTGTATTCGGTTCTTATTTATATATTAAATAATTACAATATATAGTACAACTTTAATGAGATGTTACATTTTTAATTATTTACAAAATTTAAACCTTTCAAATGTTAACATTACATTTTTAAAATCAGGTTCATACAATCAGAACAATTATTCGAAAGTCGAGGGAATCATCTTATATATTTTATTCATTTCTTGATAAATTTACATTTTCCGCACAACACGTTATTGTATTAAAAAATGAACACTATATATAACAAGAAAATTTGCTATAAAATAAAATTCCGTAACATTTATTGCGGTATCCTTAGAATGCTAAAAGTATAACAATTTCAAATCCAATTTTCTTCTACGTGCGAATTTGCAAATTATATTAACAAGTCTTGTTTTAACCGTACTTGTTTGCCATCTATTTGCTTCGGGGCAATATTAAACAACGATACCCGAGGTATCGTTTCAGACCAATAGCACCCTCGCTCATTAACAACCGAATAGTCCGTCGCGTATTAAAAGTGGCCTGGCGCGTAGGCGGGGATGCAAAATTGCGATTAGAAAATGCGCTCGCGCGCGCGAATGTCCGAACGCAGCGTGGAATATCATCCAATTTCCTTGTCGTCGTCTTGTCGTCGTGGCGTCGAAGCTAACGACGACGTAGCGGGGCGCTGCAGAGACGTTTAGTCTGATTACCGTTTCGCCGATAGGGATTCCCCTAGTCTAGGCGCTCGAATAATTCGAAGTGGCGGCGGGAGGTTGCACGATTTCGAATCAAGTTTGTTGACCCCCCGACGAATTCGCTAATTTGGCAACATTGTTTACCGAGCGCCCCGCCGTCGCCGTCGTCCCGGCCGTGAATTGAATTCAATGGGGTCGCCGCTTATCCGGAGACACTTTTTACGACGGTCAACAGCCGCAATGACGCCCATCAATCGAATTACACGCGCTCGTCTGCGAAATTCGTTCGTTTCGGTTTATTATTACGGCCACGAGGGCCCGTTATTTTTCAGTTCGAAACACGTTGCGTACGAAATTACCGTCACGGACTGAACCTGCTTTGCCCAACGAACGAGAACGAATGGTGCCGACGGCCATAAAAAGTGGAAATCGCGCGACGAAAGGAACGCGCGCAAATCGACCGTTTAGTCGATCGCGATCTTAAATTGACGATTCGGCTTTTAACGGAGAGCGCTGTGCGGGATCGCCGTGATTAGCCGGGACTAGAAGTTGGGCCCCTGAGATAACGGGTGTGGACCGTTAGTTTGCGAATTTGTTTATCCGGGCGTAGTTGAATCCGCAAACGAGAGCAGCCGCGAGGAATGATTCGAGTATCGATTTTCAGAGACGCGCGTTCAACGCGGACTTGTAACATAATTTTAGAAATGAAAATGATTCATTCGTATTTTCGTTGCGTACGTTATTCTTTTGTACAATGGTAATTGTAGAACTATAAAAACATAAATTAATCAAAGTAGGGTTTTAGCAAAGAAAAATTATGTATTGATTATGGTTTATGATTATTTTTAAATATATATATAGACGCAGAGAAGAAATCTGTCTTGTTAAAGTAACTCGAGTTACTACACTGGGAAAAAAGATACAGTATAAATTACTATATACCTTCTGGCATTGGCAGACTAATTCAATAGATGTATAGAAAATTTCTATACCATAATGACAACGTTTTTTTATATAGTAAAATATGTTATATAGTATAATAAAACAGAAGGAATTTTGAAATATTTTTGTTATATCATATAATCAATATTGTTTTAATGGTATAGTAATTTTTTAAATATCCTTCAAGATATCATTCGAACGCCAGAAGGTATGGTAATTTATATTATATTTTTTTTTCTCCGTGTACAACCTAGCAGTTAAAGAGCTCAATAATTCTACTTGGAATAAAAAAACTTATTAAAAATGACTCATAAAATATCAAATGAGTGACAGGAATAAACCTAATTTATAATTTATAAAAATATAAGCAGTTTTAAAACAGACATAGGTGTCATTTTTATTAATTTTTATGTAGTCACAAAATTGATATTTTATGAATATTTTAAATATTAGGTACATGTAGTTATAGTTATTAATATATACTAATATTGAAATTTTTATTAATTGAAAATTAGTAAATGAGGTATTGGCCCAACCTAGAAAAGCCTACAGTAAAAAATACTACTAAAATTTTACAAAATTTTAAGATTTAAAACATGGAAATTGATATATTTTCTTCAAATCAAACATATTTTACGTAGTTTCTAGATCATAAGATAACCATATAGTACAGATCGTCAAGTTTAGAACTATAGTAATTATTTTAAAACTAAGGTTCAGACCAAAAATAATTATGTGGGGACATAGTTGTTGTTATAGTTTTCTCATAGTGTATGATTTTATATATATGTATAGTCTTATAAGTGTTAGTCCTTTTTATGTTACAGGTTGAAACAAAAATCATTATAATACAATTTGGAAAAAAACTTGTTACTGGTTTTTAAACTATGATTTAATTGCTGAACATTTCAACCAAATTATTGTATCAAGATTTTTAGTGTTAAATTTTAATTCTAAGTTTTCATTTTTTTTCTTTTAATTTTAACTTTTAAATTTATTTTAACTACAATCTAAGCACCTCGTAGATAATATTTTAAATGAACAAATTAAACATATTACTTGTTTAATTAATTGTTCAAATCATTCGTCGTTACTTTGTCTTTGGCCAATATTTTTACAGCCATGTATAATTAAAAGAGTATTTACGGGCTTCTGTAAATATTCATGTCTGATCAAATTATTTCCGGTATACGTTTTATTAGACTGCTTGTAAAGCCGAGATGCCATTAAATGTTCCAATCATTTAAATTAAATGGTTTTCAATTATTTTTTTTAATTCTTTCCTTCCGAGTATCTGTTTATGTTATACAAATAAAACGCTACGTAATTAAGTTTTAATAAGTTTAATAAATAAAAGTGTGAATTATTTATTTTATTATATTTGAATGACTAATAGTTAAAAATAAGTGCCATAGAAGTATCTTAATTTAAGAGATAAGTGACCTAGATTTAGACATTAGCTATCTGAAAACGACACGTTTGTATATCATTATCACATTTGTATCTTAAATTAAGACAATTCCATGATATGTATTTTTGTTGTGTGTTCATGCTCATTTTTATATTATCAAAATTCTTCCAGTGTCCAATGCAATTTTAACATCGTAAACATTCTCAAAAAATATTAAAGTGACTTTAATGATTAATGTAAAATTAACTTGTTACAAACTGTGGGAGAAAAGTACAGTTTTATTGTCTTAAGTTTGTACGTTACAGCAGTATAAAAATAAACGTTATAAAAGTGTTTGTAAGCATTTCCATTGATTAAATTGTATTTTAATTCTAATGTTCGTTCTTGTACAAATGGGACATTTTATTTATTTTTCAAAGATATTCCAAACACTAGCTTCAAAAATATTTTCTATAAATGTATCTTTTTAAAATGAATATAGCATTTTCAAATTATATATCGCATTTATTGGATTGATGAATTTAATGGAAGAAATCGAAAATCAATTTCCTAAGAGTAAAATGTCTACTTATTTCGCAAAAATCAACACAATCAATGTCTCGTTTTTTCAAAAATATTGACCAGAAAATGTAGAATTAGTTTTTTTGCTATAAATAATTTATTTATGTATTTATATATAAAGACACGAGCAAGTTATCCAATTTACAGAGTATAATATAAATATATAGTAATGTTAAAAAATAGTGCTATTTAATTACCATATAAAATAGTATTTCATTATTCTTAAATATTATTAAGAAAATCTACAAATTCCATGTTATGTGTACTGAGAACAAAATTTTGTTAAAAAATTGCCTTATTTTTAATTAAATTTAGCATTGTATGACAACTGTTCTATAAAGAACATTTACTTAATTACTTAATTAATTACCGTGCCATCTGTGTGCAATTATTAGAAATATTAACATTTCTTCCGTTAAGTATGGTAAAAGTTTTCTGTTCCTTAATATTTTAAAGTTAATATTTTTGTTCCTAACATCTAGATATTGTATAATAATTTTCTGATGATTGTTTTCGCAGCGCGTGATCAACTTGGGATAAAAAATTACCTTTAAGAATACTCAAATTCATTAAACTGCGTCTGCAAAAGTTCGAATGATGGAATATCATTTTGCACAAAAATATTTCCAATAGTCACTTATGCAAATATCAACCACGCCCAACCGCGCATAATATTACGATTGCGAAGCTTCACTTTCTCTACGCCAATTATATTAAGGTGAGTAAATACGGCGTTATTTGAAATGACCTTTGAACCTCGATGCGTTATGTTGAAGCAAACGAGTTGGTTTTCGAAATATGCAATTGTTCTTTTATTCTTTAAGCCAAAATGCGGCGAATTAGTTTCGAAATTCTCGCACTCGGTTGGAATATCTACAATTTATACCAACTTTTTACTGCGATTAAAATAACTGGACTTTTTAACCGACACGAAGCAAGGCTTTGCGAGCGGCAATTACTTCGAAATCAATTTCCAAGTGTAACATTGTTTTTACATTTAGACAATTTCACTTCGGCGAAACTTTTTCTTATGTCCAGCGTTCTAAATTGTGAGAAAACAGACTTATAGTTATCTCATGGAATACTCTTTTATGATTAACAATTTTCTTTAAATACACGCGCATCAAATTAATATGTGTACACTGAAAAAAAAAAAATTCAATAAATTCAATCAATATATTCCTATTTTCGACTATTTTATATGATAAAATTCACTATATTTGCACACCTGTCCCCAAGTTATTATATAAATAGTACACTCAGAGAACTAGATTGTTAAATTAACAATCTGGATTGTACAATCTGATCGTTAATTTAACAAGAACAAAAAAAATGTAATATAGTAAATTTATATTGACAAAATTATAAGTATTGTGTAA
>JABFQC010005221.1:0-11840 GCA_022817085.1 Psilanteris sp. ZL-2020 | reverse complement strand
ATTAAGAAACTTAGATTTTATACTACTAAGAACTTACATAAAATATACTGAAAATGTTATAATAATATTCTTATAATATTCAATAAATATTATTTATAACGGACATTAGTTAATTCGTAGTATATTCAAATAATATTAACAAATATTCAATGTATATTATTTTAATATTATAACTTTATAAAATTAATATTCGTAGAATATTCGAGAAATATTATTCCCTTATAGGGAGGATCGTATTTTCTTTAATTTTGTAACGTTACTGTTCTGCACCGGCACTATTATTTTTATATACCTTATCCATTAAATATATATATATACACAAATAACAAGTATGAGTGTATGTAACTTATTTAATTAATTTATTCTTTTTATATTATTTGTAATATTCATTTATTAATAATTCATAAATTATTTTACGAATAAATCTTAATATATATTTTTAAAGTTGTATAAGAATATATTTAAATCAATTAAAAAGAAATTACTAATTAAAACTTCGTTGAAAAATGTGTTTATTTATCTAAATTGTTTATTCATTTAATTGTGTATGCTCTTTTAAAAAGCCGCGTTACTTCAAAACTTTAACATCTGTATCCATGGTTTCATGGGCGTTAACAAGTAAAGTTTGACCAATTAAATTCCACAAAAAGTGATCGTACGCTTGGAATTGGACGGATCCAGTTGGACTCAGTCGAGTTTAGTCCAATTTCAGATTCAGTGTTCGGTGACTAGTATTGGTTGATGCGTATGATCGATACGTTACGTGATAGTGTACCTCTACCTACCTAGTAGTTTCTAGACTCTGGACGTTTGGATTGCGTATAGCATTGTTGCTGGTAGAGTTACTCAAATAAATATAAAGTATTCATTATTTTATATTATTTTGTAAAATCTGTCAAAAATGCCAAAAAAGTGGAATTCAAATCACGCTGGTAATCGAAATACTTTCAACTCTGAATATTTTTGTAAGTAAAATTTCTAAATTCTAAAAAGTTGAATTGCTAATTTTAAGGTTATGTTTGTAGTTTCAATATACTAAACGATTTAATAAAAATAACTTGCATTTAATAAACAAATTAAAACTATCTCTATTACATTATAAATGTTACATTCTAAATGAAATTAATATAATTACAGACATTCTTACATTATGTTTACAATGCCACGCGATGATTCTGTTGTCATGTCAAAAGAATTATATTTTGTATGTAACTGTGTCAATATTCTTTAATTATTAATTAATTAAATATGGTTTATTTAAAAAACAAATATTTGGCTAATGTATATGATAATGATAATGTAAATATATTAATATAAACTAAATATTTATTTGAACACTAAAATTGGAAATCTGAAATCTAATTTCATTTCGGATGTACGCGTTGGTTTTTTTAGTGCAAATACACTTCCAAAATCAAAATTTATCATGGAAATTTGAAACATAGTTATAACATTGTTGTCGTTTTTTTTTGTTTTTTTTTTCTATTAAATAATTTATGAACAAATGTATAAACTTTAACTGTGATTAAATTAATAAATTTTATTATAACATATATATGTCAGTTTGGAATTAGGTTATGATAATTAGTTTCAGTTATTATAAAATATTATATCAAATGTAAATTGTATTTCATTACAATTTAGTTTAATAAAATAAACATAATCTGAATATTAAGAGTTTTAAAAATTATTTATTAAAAAAAAATTCAATTCCAAAACACTAAACAGATAAAAAGGCATCATGGTAGACAGTGTTGCCATATCATATCATCATACATATCAGAAAACATAAATCTGGAGTAGTTAAAAAATTTTTATAAGGAATTAAAATAATGTATAACATAAAAATTTATAAACACATTATAATATAATACGATTTACAATACATATTGATAATATTATTAAATTAAGTTGTATTTAATAAAATAAGTTTATGGAAATTATGTTTAATAGTAATTATTACAAGTAATAATTGTAATAGTCTATTAATGTTATGCCTAAATACTAACATAATATTATTTATCTAATTTGATATTTAATTATGTTTAAACTTAATAATTTCTAAATTAGAATTATATTATTAAAGTAACTAATATATTTAATTTGTTAAATGTTTATTTATAAATAAAAATCATTTTATTCCAATTTTATTTATAGATCATGATGATAGAGTGGGCGTTAATAAACAAAAACGTAGGGTTAATTTTAAAACCCCAGCGCATGTAAAAGGAAAAGGCCCTAATAGAATTTTGCAAATGGCATTAAAAAATTGTTTAGACGACGATGTTTCTATGGGTGATGGTGAACAATTTAGAGGACGACACAGTCCTGTAACCATTCCAAATGTAGCTAGAAGGGGAATATTGAATCGAAATAAAGTGTCTATTCCAACAGTAAATTGGTATAAAGTTATTGTAAGTGATAATAAAAGTAAACTTTTATTATTTATTATTATTTATCAATAATTATATTAATTCATAATTATTTATATTTACTATTATTCTTACAGATCCCTTATGGAAATAAATATAGCAAAGATTTCATTTTAAATTCCATTGCCGATATTATTAATCCTAATACTTTTGTTCCAATTATGGTAAATATTTGTTAAACTAATTTTTATATTAATTTTTATATTATTATTTGTAATATTCATGAGAATATTAAGAACAGAATAAAATAAATGGTTTAAGTAGTTATATAATATATTATTTCCAGTACAAAACATTTGACAAAGAATCCGTTTTTTATCTTGACAATGAAGAAGATGCTGACCGTATACATTGTTGCAATAACAAAATTACTCTCAATGATGGTTTCAAATTAAGAATTATAGTTCGGCCAGGTTATCCAAATATTGCAGCCAATGATATAACGCAAGAATTTCAGGATAAAATAAAAGTTGCATTAGGGAAGAGATTTTTTGAAGCTAATAATGCATTAGACTTAACAAATTTTCATAGAGATTCCGGTACGTTTTTAAACATATTTTTAAATAATTAATAATATCATGTCAATAATTTGCATAAAATTAAATGAAATTATCATTTATTTTTCAGAACTTGTAGGAGATTACTTTTGTGCCTTATTCCGCCCTATAATAATGAAATTGGTTATAGATATAGTGGCTCAACATATTCCAAATGTAATGGCCATCAATTTTAATGATAATAAATTGCTGGATTTGAGATCATTGAAATCCCTGAAGAGTCAATTTAAAAGTTTGAAAATTTTATATCTAGGAAATAATAAAGTAAGATTCTTTATTGTATATTTTTCATATTAATAGTAAAATCTTTAAACATCTTGATCTAAATTTATAAACGTATTGTAACTAATGTTATAAACTTTGTTACAGATAAAAGAATTAAATCAAATTGATAATATAAAAGATTTGGAACTTGAGGAATTAGTTCTGCAAGGGAACCCACTATGTAACCGCTTTCAATCAAGGCGAAATGATTATATAAGGTTTGTGACTTAATATAAAATAACTTTACAATAATACTAACGATTATTTGATTTACTTTTTTAATTTTATAATATGTGAAAATTGAAATGAGTAAATTATAAATATTGATAAATTAATAGAATATATATTTTTTTATAAAATATATTGTATCAATTTTATATCTAATTAATTAGTTTATGTAGAAAATAAATCTTTATTTTAAATTTGTAATTTATAATAAACAATTTTATATTCTATATATATTAGAATATTATTTGTATCATTTTGATAATTATTTGATTGGAATTTGTTACAATCAGATTAGTTACAATTTTTGTATCAATATATAACTAACATTAGTACAAATGTTGTTATGACAAGTTAAACGGATAATCGTAAAATACATCTTATCAATAAGCATTTATTCTGTACTATTAACCCTATAATAATTAACCACGTTCTGTGGAAAAACATCTGTTCTAATCACAGTGTGATTAGTGACATGTACTTAAGAACATTCTGACATGTTCTAAGTTTTTAGGGGATAATAATGAGACATGTGTATTATTTTCGTACTTAGGAAATAATCTACAATTTATGCTCTGGTACAGATACAAAATGCTTCTGTGTTCATTATCCGTTGTGATAATTTACTTCTTACATCTCAATAATTAGTATTTTATGGTACATAAGTTGTGATTTAATGAATTATAAATAATATTTTGTTTTTAAAGTGACGAAATATTGTAATATACTTTAATTATTATATAAAAAGATACTTAAAAAGAATAAATTAGTAATTTATTTATTGTATGTGTTTTATATAAAATAACATTTTTTATGCTAAATTATACATATGATTTGAAAGCAGTTTGTTTTTTGTGTGCAGTTTCTAAAAAGTATTAATAAAAATTTAAGCAGTTATTAAAAATTAAAAATTACAAATTTGTATTATAAAAACGTTATATTTTCTATATCAAAATGAAATTAACATGAAAATTGATAAAAATATATTAAATAAAATGTAGATATAGTCAAATATGTAAATATAGTAAATTAGATCAAAAATACATGTATATATAATATATAGATATATGTGAAGAAAACAGGACTTGAGTGTTCATATCATTTCAATTTACAATCATTATTTACAATTTACTTTTATATATATTATTTTAATATAATGCATTTACATTTTTTTTAAATTGACATTAATTAAAGTATTTTGCATTTAATTACGCAGCCTATTCTGTATGAGAAAGTATATGTTTACTTATTAAATACATCATACTATTTATAACAAATAACATGTGCATTTTAATTATATTTCAGTGAAATCCAGAAAAAATTTCCTACATTGCGAAGAATAGTAAGTATTTGATATTAATACTTTTTATTATTATTTTATTTATTAAATTAAATAATCTCAAGTATTTTAATTTTAATTAATTTAAATAATGTTATAGGATGGGCAAGAATTATCCAAACGTATATCATTTGATTTGGAAGAAGAAGGCAAAAACTTATTACCTTCTAAAATGCTTTTTGCTATCAATGAAGAATCTAAAACTGTCGCTATGAGTTTTCTCATGGAATATTTCCGTGTTTTTGATTCTGGTAACAGACAAAATTTAATGAATGCTTACCATGAACAAGCATCATTTAGTATGACTGTGTCTTTTCAATCACAACCACATAAACTAAACTTTTATCTTCAAGAAAATAGAAACTTATTAAGAATTTCAGATCCAATTAAAAGACACAAACTTTTGAAAACTGGAAGAATACATGTTATATCTCATATTGTTGGTCTACCAAAATCACAGCACATTGAGCAGTCTTTTACAATGGATGTTTCTCTGGCTACGGTAATTACTTGTTTAATCAATAATAAATAAATAAAAATAAAAAATAAATGTTATATTGCATTGCTACAAAAATTAGTACATGCTATTTATTTAAATTTTATTTTTAAAATTGCAGAAGGATATGATAATTGTCATTGTGACAGGGTTATTTAAAGAACTGGATGGTAAAAATGAACCATTACGATATTTTAATAGAACATTAATCATTGTTCCTGAAGGAAATGGATTCTGTATATGTAATGAACAATTGCACATTTCTCATGCAAGTGATGAACAGGAAAAGAAGTTTGGTTTGTTGGCTAAATCTCAAAGTGGAGCTTCAACATCTACTGCATTAGCAGTACAAACACCTTCACAATCATTAGCGGGTCCTTCCTCTACACTTTCAACCACATCAACTACAACTTCTAGTGAAGATATGCAACGTATGGCCATGGCTCTAAGTCAGCAAAGCAACATGAATCTTGAATGGAGTATAAAGTGTCTTCAAGAGTGCAATTGGAATTATGATAATGCTTTTGCAGCATTTCAAACTTGCTTGAAAAATGGACAAATTCCAGCAGAAGCATTTATCAAATAATTAAAATAATATAGTTATAATTAATATTTTGGTTGAGCATTGTAATTAAATTTTGTTCAGCAATCCCCTTATCACATACAAATGTTATGGTGATTTGTATGTTTTAAAAAAATTATATCAATACAGTTGAATTAGCCAATTTTTGAAATAATACCGATTGTTTAATTATAATACTGCCAGGAATATTTTTTATACATAATATGTAAATAATAATAATAGGAATTACAGATAAGTACAGTAGTATTTAGTGTAAATTAGAATATAGTAGAAATTTAAAGTTTTTTTATTTTATTCTAATGAGTTTCATTCTTTTATTCTTTACATTTTAGATTTAAAAAACTTTAAAATTCTACTCTATTTACTCTACAATTTTAGTAATTAATGATGTTCAGATAAACTTATATGTATTTGATTTTAATGTTTATTACTGTATGTCATTAAATACTAGTCTTACAATTTTAATCTAAGGAATGTAAAATATTGTAAAATACTACAACCTGTGATATAAGGTTTTTCAATCATGTGTACATAATAACCACGTGAATTTAAATTAATTTTTTAATTAAATAGGATTTGTGGTTAAAATATTTATTTTGCTGTTATGTAAAATAAATATTATCATATTTTTTATTGAATTTATTCTACTATGATTCAGTTTTATTAGATTTGCAATAAGTTCATTTTAAATTTTTGTATAGCTATTCTTTATTGTATGTATTTCTTCTTCAGTGAATACTGAGTAAAAAATACTTCTAAATAAATTCATGAATTTCTTAGTTAAGCTAAAAATATTTTACGTAATTAAACCATTGATGTATTAATACATATATATGAATAATTGTTTTTAAATTAATGTTATGTACTAGCACATCTGAAATTTTACAAAAGCTTTCGTGCATAACAAAGTTACTATCATTACATTTTTACAATCAGATGTTCTTGTGCAATATTTGAATGTAAATAATTTTACAATACATATTTTGTATGTATATAGAAATAAAATAAAGAAAAATAATTAAAAGAGAAAACGTTAATATCTTTATTTATTCAACAATCCTACTAATATTAAATAATTTTATGGAAGTATAGTTTTTAATTGTCCTTTAAAATTCTAGTTTTTCTAAAAACGTATATACTCAGTGTCAATGAATAATGGAGTAAACTCCATATAGAATGAATGCGAATTACACCACGATTCATCGATCATGGGTGTACATATAAATTTAAGGGTATGGTAAAACTTGACACCTGACACGGACATGGAACAAATTACAGAGTTGCCATTTATATTTTATACAAAAAACTCGAAACAGAAAACCACTCCTACAACGCGATTAACAGTTTTTAACAATATAGTTTATGTGTATAGGCTATATATAAATACCGTGTAATATTTAAATGTTTGTCATTTCTTTAAAATAACATAATATAAATAATAAATTAATTGATTAAAGAATGCAGTGTATAAATAAAGTTTTTTTGTTTATATTTACAATGATATAATAAATATATAGTTATTATAACCAAATTTACATTATACAAAATTGCATATAATATATCTTTATTAATATAATTAAATATTTAACAATTATACGATGACAATATTCTGAATACAACATTAAATTAAATACAATTTTCTGATATCATTTTAATAATAGTGGACCTTGGGGTTTATTAGATAATTTTATAAAAAAAAGAAAAATCAAAATAATAACAGCTGTAACAAAAAACAAATAATTGTTAAATATTTAATTATATTAATAAATATATATATTATATGTAATGTTATATAATGTTAAATTTGGTTATAAAAACTAAATAATTATTATATCATTGTAAATATAACCTATACACATAAACTATATTCTTAAAAACTTATACATAATCGCGTTTTGGATGTGGATTTTCTGTTTCAAGTTTTTTGTATGAATTAAAAACGGAAATTTCGGGTTTTAGCGTGCAAAAATAGATACGTCGTAAATTTAATCAGTGTCAGATTTCTTCTAATTATAAAAAACTAATTAAACATTTTGCTTGCTTTTGTTTTAAATCAATTAGAAATGTAATTATAAAATGATTTAAAATAAAAGGAAGCAAAATGTTTAATTAGTTTTTTATAATTAGAAGAGAACTGACAGTGATTAAATTTGTTAGCAAAAATATTAAATTTTTTAGTGTTCAATATTCAAGTATGTACAAGAAAGTAAATGAACTAAAATAAAAACAGATATATGGATGATAAATCTGAGGATTACAAACTATAGTTTCAATATACTTTTCATATTTAATCATTTTCTGATAATGCCGGCTGTTACATTTCTAAATATTTTTTTTACATTTAAGAATGTAATTTAATATTATTTAGAGTACTTTATATACGATTTATAATATATCATATATATATCTTAAATTTTAAATAATTTTAATTATTTAAAACAAACTCTTTAGAATGCTGTGACTAAACTTTCCTATTATGTAGCATGAAATAATTATGAATCGTTTTTTTATTGCATGAATATGGTATTTATCTAAAACTAACATTTCATATATATATTTATAATTTACATGATTATACGTTTACAATATAGGTGTATATTTATCATAATATTAGGTAAATTGAAAGATAAATTAAACAACTTGAGATTGTATTTAAGTATGATTGCGTAAAATATTGAATTGTAACACTATTATTTAAATTTGATATTTACTAATACCAAAAATGTCCTTTATAATTTTTGCAATTTAATACAATTATTATTTATTTTCTCGATGATAAATAATTAATTACTTTGCAATATTAAATGTCTGTATCTCCATAATTATTTTATTTATAATAAAATAGTGTAAATTTATATAATAAAACAAATTAAAAATTTAGATTATTATATTAAAATACTGAAATGAAATATAAAAGAATCTGGTTTTTCTTCTATAATAAGTTGTAAATTTCAATTGAAGAAAGAAATATAACAATGCAACGAATTTATTAACATAAAAATATTATTTCATGTATAACGACGATAGAATTAATATAATATTGTCATTAATTATATAACATAAATATTGTTCCCCAAGGCTCACAACTCGGCCCCCTACTATTCAATGTTTTTATAAATGATTACCAGATGTAATTAAATTTTGTGATATTTTATTGTATTCGGATGACGTTAAATTGTTTCACTTCGTTATAAACATAGATACAAAGCGAATACAATCTGACTTGGACAATCTCACAAACTGGTGTTACCGGAATAAGCTTAAGCTAAACATCCCAAAATGTAAAGTGGTAAATTACACTTTCATTTTTAAATGGTTCATTTTTAAAATACATCAACGAAATTACTGCTAAATCTCTAAAATTACTTGGATTTATAAACAGAAATAGCACACATTTTAAAAATCCATCTACTTATAAACTTCTGTATATATCCCTAGTGAGACCGATTCTCGAATACGCTTCTGTGGTGTGGTCACCACGCACTGATTATATGATAAAAGCATTAGAACGTACTCAACATAAATTTCTTCGAAATTTTGCCCGAAAATCTGGTACTATACTAAATATCAATGAACATAATCTAACGTCTGTTATGCAAAATTGCAGCATCCATACTCTAGAATACAGACGGCAAGTTGCTGATTTAACTTTCCTCTTCTCCTTCATAAATAACAATCTTCCAATTCCTCAACCTCAAATATCTTTCACTCATTATAATAGACCTACCAGATATTCTGACATTTTTTCAGGACTACAATTACCCATTACAAAACCAACTTGATAAACTCCGATTCTATTGAAAGAATGATGCGTTGTGCAAACATCATACTGACCAATGTAGATGCTTTTAAATTGCCTTTGTCAGAACTTTACTCACTATTATCAGATTGAGGGGTACTACAATTTATAAACTCATTATTTGTATACCTTTGTTAAGGGATTATTCCTATTAATTTATTTCTAAAATAAAAGAAAAAATATTTATTTGATGCATGTTTAGTATTATTAATTGCAAGATATGAATTTTGTGAATATATCATTTTAAATGAAAGTTAGATTGCAATACACATGAAATTAACATAAAAGGACAGATGGAAAACGACTTTTATAAAAACATTAGTATATTTTTAAATGTTTGTATATACTGTTTTTATTAAATCATTTAGTTTATTATAAATCATTTAACATATCAAAAATATAAAATTTAAATTAGACAAAATATAAATATTAATTTTTAAATCAATTTAAGAAAATACAGTCAATATGTTAACATTATTTCTTTGTTTAAAAATTATTTTTGAATATACTTTATGAATATTTATTTAACTAATTATTCTAAATATAAAAATGTAGGAAAAACAAAAGGTTATTAATTACAAATAGCGATTTCATTATATAAATTTTTATTACAAAATGTCAACTATCATACATAGTAGTAAATCTTAATTAATGAAAACTATAAAAAGAATGTATATGAATTATTATGATGTAGAAAAATCTGAAATCTATATACAATATGTTAATATATATACAGTAGATATATAAATGAATTCAAAAAAGATTAACGCATAGAATAATAATCAATATTTTGTGTGAAAAGTATTGAAGTTTAAGAATATGATAATAATAATATGATAACAAATAAATAATATCAAATTAAACGACAAAATATAATGAAATAATTAGGACTTTGTAGAGGAAAATGTTAAAAATGAAGAAGGTGCTTAAAAAGAATTGAACTAATTATTGCATGGAAAAAGTATGTATATAAGATTAAATGAAATATATCATATTATTAATCATTATTTTAAAATATAAATATATATACTCTCGGTAGTGTGAAATTGAAATGAAAAAGTTATTAATTGATAAAATATGTATCAAAACATGTTTGTAAAACCAAATTTCTTATTTTTCATACATTTTCCTCAATGTTTATATATTACTGTAAGTTTATAAATATTACAATTATGTGAGCATAAAGATATTCTATTTGTTAAAAGTAAAAAATTAATGATCTATAATCACTCATATATAAATTGGAGTAGTTATTTGTGAGTGGCTATGCAGGATTAGACCTCCTGTTCCGACGCGACGAACTTGAAAATAGGGGTCGCGGCTTGTATAGGTCATCACTTGTATAATGTTGCTTGCTCCTCTGCCGACTGCAACCATCCATTTGGATTAAGTGCTTTTGAATTAAATACAAAATTGCCTCGAATTTTTGGATTGTATTATGATGATGAAATTTTAAGATAAAGGATTAAATTTCTAACTATTACATCTAACAAAATTTAATAAAATTATTATTTGACATCTTTGGTTTTCTTAATGCTATATACACATTTTATAAACATTAATTTCTAATAATTATAATTATGTCTGTAATTTTATTCTTATATATATATATAATAAGAATAGAGTTTCAAATAAATAATTATTGTGAATGTTCTGCTGTAAAAATATAAAATTTGATTTAAAATTAAAAAAAATGTGTACAATATTAAAAGATGTTAAAAATATGTGTAAGTAAATAATTTTTTAATTTCTATAATATTATAATATATTTTTATTTACCTGTACTTGATGAAAAAATGTAAGACTATAATTATGTGATAAAAATATACAAATTAAAAAAAATTAATGAAATAATTGACTCGAATAATTTTATTAAGAAAATCAAAGAAAATAATTTATTCATTTTTGTTTTTGTTTTACAAAATGACAAAAATATTTACAGTTTAAATTTTTTATTTTATTTACTAATCATGAACATAATTATCAGTTTTAAACTCTTTAATACATAACGTATATACATTTTTACAAATTCATTATACACATATTATTCGATGCATATTTATAATTCATTAATAAGAGTATATATAAACATTTTGTTTAAATTTCAATTCGACAATTCTAACTGAAATTTAATATACCCCTTAC
>JABFQC010005220.1:0-11840 GCA_022817085.1 Psilanteris sp. ZL-2020 | reverse complement strand
ATCTATATATAAAAAGGTATATCCATATAACTTTTTAAGTTTAACTACGGAGTGTAAAAATCAAACTGATTTTTGACAACTTGTGCGAATGTCAGGGAGTATTAATCTAGCGCATATCTAATCAATAAAAGGATATTCGCCTACGCGCTATCAATTGAACCAACATCACCAATATTGATTTTCTAAATAATACTGAATCAATGACGTCACTCCACGAATATGCGAAAAACGAAACCAATCACATTTAAATACCCATGTAGAAATGTCTGCACTCAAACGATGGTAAGAATCGGCCCAAGCTTGACTCAGTATTGAATACCGAGACTCTACTATTGATATTGAAATGAAAATTGGCCTAATCCTGGCCCAATACTGGCACAGATGTTAAACCGTGACTGGCAATTAATATTTTGCCGATATTCGAATTAATATTGGGCCAGTCCTATGACGAATCTTAAAATTATACTGGCAGCAAATATTGAGATGATACTCGGTGAAACATTGACCCAATCATGTCTTGAAAGTATACCCAGCACTGGCAATTGAAATTGAGACGACAATTTGAAAAAAAATTTAACATTCGTCCCGAGACTGGGCCGATATATATCTGAATGTCGGCAAAATATTCATTGCCAATCATGGCTTAACTTTTGTGCCAGTATTGAAACAATATTAATATTGATCGGCCTGACATATGTTATAGCTATATATATATATTTTTTAACGATATATTCGCGACAATAGTAACCTAATTTTATATGGAACAAATATTAACATAGTACGAGAAATTAATATAAAACAGTTTTATTATTTTTATAGTAAAAATTATTACATATGATCAATTATATATGAGTAATAGTAATATACATTGTTAATACATTTTTATTTCATTGTTTCAATAATAGATATATAAATTGTATACAAAAATTAAAGATATAATAATTTTTAAACATACAATTGATTTATTAAGAAAGAAACTATTATAATTAATGTAACAATGCCAAACAAACATATTCATTGTTTACACAACTTGTAAGAATGCATTTTTTATCAATTTCATCGATGTGAAATTGTTTAATTTCATTTATTATGGGCTTAACTTTAGCAATTCCGACATTCCTTGATTTTGTTGGATAATCAAAAATATCTTCATAAATTTCATATTCTACACCAGCAACATATACATTTTTTTCACTAAAGTCAGTAACAACTATTTTATTAATTTTCAATATATTTTAATTTTTTAATTTAATTATATTATCAGTACGTTTATCTGTTATTGTTTTATTACAATACACAAGTTTTGAAAAGGTATTATCTTTTCGAATAATACATAATGGTCCATCATGTATTTTTTTTATTTCAAAGAGGAGAGGAAATTGGTTCTGATTAGAAGAAATTTTTGATTTTTTTAATTCGTGAAGTCGTGTTGCAATTTGTGAAACAGGTTTGTTTGACGATTTTACTAATTTTTTTATACATCCAATAGAATTTTCAAATGAAAAAGCAGAGTATTCAAATAAAGATTCTTGCATTGTGATAACGTCATCTGCAATATGATATAAATTGTGATAATTTATGGTGACAGAACTGTCTCCATAAAATAATGGCATGTTTAAAACAAACGTTTTAAGTAATAGTTTTGCATGTTCTGCTTTTTTAACAGCATGATCCATATTTGATAATGTTCTGCAAGCTACGAATAATAAATTAAGGTGTTTGTACTGTTCCATCGGTAAAATTGTTTTAAAAAATAATCCAAAACAATATAATAATATGAATCGATATTGAGTTGCTTTAAAATTGACAGTATCTGAAATGTCAAATTTCTTCCTTTGAAATTCCATTGGAATATCAGCTGATATGTCATTAACCATTCTTTGTACAATCTCAGATTGAATATCAGTTAATTTATTAATTATTAATCCAAATAAATTATTCGCTACTCCAGAACATAATAAATGCATTGGATCTAGTAATACTTGTTTCACGACATCAAATCCTAAAATGTCTAATAAAGGGGAAATTTCGGATTTAACATGGTGAAATGGATCGGTTCTCTGACGAAATGATTCGTTGGTTCGTTCATTACCGATGTATTTAAAAACCCTTTTACTAACGCATTTTCTTCTCACCCCGTTTCTTTGCATATCAACTACGCAGTATCGCCTTTAATATCACACCTTTCACATGCAAAAAAACCGGTGTGCCCTTTACATCTTTTAAGAAATGCTCTTGCAGGAGTATCACAAACAAAACCTTTTATTTCGAAATCATAATGATTATTTTTAATATTAATACCGTTAGTAATTAAATTATTTAACTCCATTACTAACATTTCTAAAAAATCTCTTACAGAATTCGGTTTTGAATGACCATAATAAATAGCAATTATAAATGGTTTCGATATATATCTATAATGACTAACTTTACCTAATATAGGCCACATAACATTTTTTGATTTTTTAAAAATTTCGGCACCATCAACATTTAAAAGAAGAATTATTTTTGTCTCAACGTATATGGTAGGATTTATAATTTCTTCTAAATTTGATTGTATCCCGAAATATTTAAATTCTCCAAATGTCTCATTTGTATTTAACATTAATTCTACATGAACTATTCCTTTTAATGTTTTTAAAAGGGTTTTAAAAGATTTTGGCAGTTGATTAAAATTTTCACTGCGCAATACTAACAATAAATCATTAACAAAATCGTGTGTGATTGTTCCGATATGACTATGTATTAACGCCGTTATTTTTTAATTTAAATCACCATTCACCAATTCTTTTTTATTATTTATTTATAAAACTAAATTTGTTTCTGAAGTGTCTATTTGACTTAAAATATTAATTTCTTCATTATTATAAGTACTAACCGAAGTACTACTACTTAATTGGGACATATTTTCATGGATATTAAACATATCTTGTGTTGTATCATTGCAAAATTCAGATGTAGAAGGCATTGAATATTCTGGAGACTGTTGGAAAGTAGTATCTACATTTTTGTCTGTACATAATAAAGAGAATTCAGTTTAATTAGATTGTAACAACATACATAATTGTTTCTTATAATGTATACAGTAAAAATTATTTCCTTACGTTTTAAAATATTTGACTTCATTGATTTTTCTATTTCATCATTATTTATTTCAGTATTGTTTAATTTACGTAAATACTTATATTTTTTAACACGTTCCGTACTAGACATTGAAAACTGTAAAATTTATATAAATTAAAATTTTTATGTAAAAAAATATTATAATAATGTTTATTAAATTTGTAGAAAAAATAATCTAATAATATAATCTGAAATTGATTATGCATATATTAAGGACAAGATAAAATTTGAAAATAGCGCCAAAACATGCCGTAAAGTAGTACTTTGATCATGTTTTATAAAATAATTAATAATTAATTAATACGAAATTGTCCTGAAGAAAATTCATTTAATTACATAATAAATAAATATTTATTTACTTTAAATTGTTTATTATAAATTATAAATTATACTTTAATATATAAATGTTCAAATAATTAATATAACATTTATTTATTTATTATAATGAAATTATATTATAATATATATTTTTCTTAATATTTTTTTATTATTATTAATATTAAATTAATTTATTTTAATTCATGTATTTCAATTTATCTTAAGCATTATTTGATTATTTTTTCTATGTATTTTGGTAGCATTGTATTATTTCAGACAGAGTCATATATATGTTTACAGTGGTGCAGGGATTGTTGTGAAGGTTAAATCTTTATTTAGGCGCATCTTTATACCTTATTTGCTTTTATAGTTCCCTTTGAAACTTCTGATATTTCATTGAAAGTTCTAAGATGTCATGTTTAAATAGGTAAGTAATAAATTAATCATAAAATATATAATAATATAATATAATTACATAATATATAATAGTTAAAAATATTTATCAGCTATTTGATAGGTACTGTGAATTTTTTTTTTATTATTTTGTTAATATATATTTTATCTCTAAATTATGTATATTGTTCATTTTTGTATATTAATATGTAATAAATAAATTAAAATAAAATATAAGAGATAAGAAATTATTATATTATTTATTTGAAAACAATTTTAATTTTAGATGTTGTTGTTGTTGTTGTTGTTTATTAATGGTCACAGAGTTTTGTTTTTCTCTATAAAAACCATTTATACAATTTAATTTTAGATGTATATTATAAACAATCTTTTATAGGTTACATTGTTTATACGTGGTTGTAAATATCGTTATTTGTCTAATTTTAAACTGTAATATATTTTCTTCAGTTATTCGATTAAATAAAATTTATAAATTTACAAATAGTTTTCATAGAGTTCGTTCATTAAGTTCAAACGTTATTTAAACTAATTATATGCAGACAAATATGAATACATTTTTATTACATAAAAGGTATACCTTTTTATTAACTATGATGTTAATACAAAGTTTTCACAAATTTGTATCTTTTAACATCTATTTTAATAAAATTTTCAAACAAATAAATTTAAAGTTTTAAACAAGTAAATTAAAAAATTTAATTTGTTTATGATATCTTTAATACATTATTTATAATTACTTGTGTCAAATAAAATATAATAATTTAGAATTAGTCGTGATGTCATTTATTAATAAAAAATATATTGTATACATATCTTGTATAAAAAGATTTTTTTTTCACTTTTTTGTAAATTATTTCGCATATTTTTGGCAATATTTGAATTTAATAAATAAATAATTTATTTGTATTTGTTTTATATAACTACAAAATATTGTTGAAATTAATACATAAAGTTTATAATATATATAAATTTACTTTTTATTTCTTTACCTGTTATTTAACAATACAAATGTATTACAGCTTAAGAGAATCAACAAAGTATGTGATTGTTACTTTCATCAATTCCAAATCCAATGATGGAAAAAGATTATGTCGAACTTATACCAGTTGGTTGGTTAAAATTCAGGAAAAAATGGATGTTTTTACCCGCCAAAGAAAGACTATCATAAAGTGGACAAGTGGTGTCAACTATCAAAATCACCAGATAAAAGTTGGACACTATTTGATGTTATCATCTTAAGCGAATGCAGTAAGTAAATTAAAAAAATATGAATACATGATAAATATGTTTATTTTTAGATAAAATGTATAATATTAAATATTTATAATATAATATATTGAATTATAATTATTTATTTTTTATATAATATTAAACAACCATTATAATATTACTAAATTATAAAATAATATAAAAAAATAACAACAAAATTAAATTTAAATACAATTTATTTATTTCTTTCTTTATTATTAAATCTAATAATAATGAATGTAAAAATTACATAACTACGTATATGTAAAATATTGAATTACAATTAAATATTTGTCTAGATAATTATGAGCAAGGAAATCGCAGATTGATAAAATCTTATAAGCACAAAAAATTTGAAACCACTACAGACTCATCTGATGGCGAGAAAGTTAAAAAAAGGAAATGTTCCAAATTTCTCAGAGAATGGTATATAATAGTCAAAAAAAGTTTTTTATATATTTATTATTAAATAATTTTAATTACAGTATATTTTAATATTGTATTTTGGAATACTGATTTAGAGTATTCATATCTTATTCGTGAAATGTATAAATATATAATTTAAAAATTTACTAACATAATATGTTTTACTATTTACTATTTTAGACAGTGATAGATCATTTAAAATAAAAGAAAAAATATAAAAAGATATATATTCTGCTTCCAGCGGAGGTAAAGCATTCTTTATATATTCATTAATATTAAATAAATATATAAAAAATAATTATTTAAATAAGTAAAAGTAAAAAAATAATGACGATTTAACTTTATTCTATTTCTTTGTTGTATATAATTTTGAAATTGATCAGAACAATTAAAAATTTTTTTGTAAATTATATTAGATTATTTTATATTAATTTTATATTAAAATTAATTTTTAATATTATATAGGTTTATCCTCATCAGATGAAGATGAAAAATCGAAGTCTGGACTTTCAAAATCAAATTTTGGTGAATTTATTTTACTATTTAATATTTTAAATTATTCTACTTAATTTTATATTATATTTCTATATTAAAGGAATATTGCTTGTTAGTCTTTTTTTTATTATATAGAAATAATGCTCATAATTTATATTATATATTTTATTCAATATTAATTTAATAAAATAAGTTTTAAGTAATTAAAGTAAAATAAAATTAATTATAAATAAATATAACTTCAGTTATCTTATATATCTTTTATATATTATATATAAAATCCAACAAATTATATTTTTTAATATTTTGTGTACATATTTATTTATTATACATTTATATTTCAGTAGCGATGTCATCCAATACTGAAAGCTTAAAAACAAAAATAAATGAAGTTTCAAAGTCTAAAGGTAGTAAATTCATTAATAAAATGATTGTTAATCATTTTAAAATTCTTACTAAACAAATTATCACCACATATATTTCAGAAAACTCAAATGGAATTCTCACCAATAATGCAGCTCATCAAAAAACTTCAATATATAATAATAACAATTCAAAATTTAATAATCGACAATATTCTGATCAAGGTAATTATTTGTATATTAATTTGTACATAAATTTAAAGTATTTATATCTAATTTAACTAATTCTAAAATCATTTATTTTTCATGACAGATATGAATGATTTGGAAATTATAAAATCGATGTTAAAAAAACTATCTGAACAAATCGTAGAGACAAAAAATAATCTACAGTACTCAATTACAAAATTAACGAAAAAAGTAACCACAATTCTTCCATCAAATCATGAGAATTTAGATGAGCTCAAAAAAGAACTTGATGTCATTTTTCCTATTCAGGATATTATTGAATACGAGGATTTTGAATTTAAATTAAATAATAATGAAGATCAAAAAAAAATTGTTGTAAGTATTCATTCATTTAAAACGCATTTATTTAATTATTTAAATATGTTCTGCTTTAATTATTCATTCTATAATGCTATTTATAATGTTTCTTGGATTTAGAGCCAAGATATTTTGAATCAAAGTTGTCTTATTTAACTTGTTTTATTATTACAGGCCCAAATAATGAAAATTCAGATTAAGGGTGCAAAGTCACTGACTGATGGGATAAATAATATAATTCCAAACATAATTTCGAAACGCGTCCAGGTGGAATACAGTGGATGCGGAAGGAAAATGAAAGGAGTAGGAAAAAGAAACTTTTCCGCTACGGCTATTTATAAAATAATGTCAGGTAATAACTATAATAATATAAATATAATTTATACACAAGTATTAATTCTTTCTATTGTAATAATTATTCTTATTTTTTTACAGATATTCTTATGTCAAATTTTGCTGTTAATCAGCAATAAATTTTGACAAAAACTAGCAAATGGTTGTCTGGAGCAACAGATCGAGATGGAGGCAAGAAATTGCGCGACTTAGCTGCAAAAGAATGTGCAGCTAAGAATGTGCAGCTTTAATAACTTTTTTTTAAAAAAATAAAACGAATTAATAATTAAAATAACGTTGTATTTTAATTTTATTCATATTTTTTTATTATAAGAAACAAATCATTAGAAAGCATATGTTGTAACTTTAAGTATGTAAGTTATAATTTTATTATAATGTATGATTAATAAAAATATATTTTTGAAATATGAGTTAATGTTTTTTATTTCTAATTTATCTTTCATTTTGCCTCATAAATGTATTAAATTTTATTTATTAAATTTTTGAGAAATATTTAATCAGCTAATATTGATTGCAATATAGTGGCGGTGTCGTCAATCAATACAAGGCCAATGCTGGCGTCGATATCTGGCACTAATAATGTTGCTATTACTGGGCCAATATAGTTGCCGTTAGTTTGCCAATGCTGACGACAGTACCGAAACATGGCAACTCGGCGTTTACTTGCCAGTATCTAATCGAGCCTCCCCATATAGAAAAAAACAAACGTCACAAGCTTGGCCCAACACTGTCGACGATTGGCCGATCGTTAGTTGCCAATAATGGCCCATCGTCGGGATGAAACGCCAATTACCACTGGCCCAACATTGGCAGCCGACCGTTGGCATAAGCTTGGGTCATGCTTGGCCCAAGCTTGATTTTTTAAAAAACAAAATTAATATAAACAAAAAAAAAATAAATAATTATTAAATTTTTTATATATTATAATATCTGAAAACGTATTTTTATCATTATAAAACAACTTCTATGAACTTTCATATGGTCACCCATCCGGGTAACAGCCGTCGCCAATGTTGCTTAAATCCTTAATGTATAGTTTCCGTCTTTGCCACTCTAACCACAAGCGCGAACTAATCACAAGTACATTTTAATGATATTGAGCTACACGGTAAACGGTCGGCTGCCAACGTTGGGCCAGAGGTAATTGGCGTTTAATTTCCAACGGTTTGCCAAGATTGGCATCCAAGGTTGAGCCAAGCTTGGGCAGGTTGTTTAGCATTGGCAAACCACAGATTTTTCTACATGGGTCGGCTGCCGAGAGTCGACTATTGGCAGTCAGTATTGACCCATTATTGGAACGTTAATCAATTTCTACATGGGTAATCAAATACTATACAAATGAAATTTAAAAAAATAAATTTAGGTAAATATACTGCCTTACAATACTATATATATAAATTATATGATTTTGAATTATTATAAAATGAATGCAGGTGAAATAAATTAAATTAATGTAGAATTAAATTCTACAGTATACACTCAGAAAACAGTTGCATTATAAAAATTACTGATTTCAGTAATTAATTAAATAATTATTAAATAAATAATATAATAATAAATAAATAAAATATTATAAACATATATTTATAATTAAGTAATTAATTCAGTAAATTAACAAGAGTAAGAGTAATAAAGAGAAATGAATGAACTTGTCAGTATATATTTACAAACCATCCATCAACGTATACTGTATAAAGTTGAGTAATAATTTCTAACCGATATTTCGTTTTGTCCGTGAGTTACTGTGTTTCTAATAATATTTACTTGAAATTTTTTTTCTGCAAGTATATTTGTTTCCGTGTTATAGCTAAACTTTTTATATTAAAATTACCGGTTTAATATTATTATTTTTTCATAATACATCGTTTTTTTGGTGAAGTATAATATTTAATAACAATTTTCTTCGCTACATTACTGTTTTTTTTGTGCAACCACCGGTATTCGGAGCGGATGATCAATAGCGTGTAATTGCCATCAGTTTCTTATTCTTATATTGATCTACTCGCACGGTATAGATTAACTGAAAGAAATTCTGCATGACAAAACAACACGAGGTGCAAAACGATCGACGTTAACATGCTTTGCGTTTGTGTAGAATACAAAATAGGCGTTAATTAAAATAGCAAGCAGTTTGTCCCGTATTAATGTGACTTTGAAGATGCGCGGTATTCATCCAAACACGCCGCAATTAAGCGTACCGTTCATCCATGTCATCGCGATCCATTTTATATGTCTTATATCGAATCTTTGTAATTCGTTACATGCAATCAATGGAATCTCACTCATTATACATGTTTCTAAATAGTTTTAAGTGCGTTCTTTAACAAAAAAATATCACAAATTATTGCATTATTTAATAGAATTTAACGCTGCTAAAGTAAAATAAACGTAATACTTATTATATACCTTTAGTTATATTGGAATTTATGTGAAAATTCTTCATTGTAATAACATTGTGAAATTTAAAATACTCGTAAAGGTAATTAGTGATAACTCGTTGAAAGAAAGGTAAATTAATATTATTTTTTGAACAATCAATATAAGAATATGTTTTGTTATTTCTGTATGTCTTGTACATACAGAGTTAATTAGGATGATTTTATTATTGAGATATGCATAAATGATATTAATAAGTTAATAATATTTCAATCATAATATAAATATATATATATATATATATATATATACAACAATTCGGTGTACACAAATTGATCTAATGAAATTACGTACACTAAGAAAAATGAAACATGAAAAATTGTTTGTTTATCATACTAATTTAAGACCATAGGATACAAATCGTGAAAATTTACTGTTTTTAACAGTAATATATTATGATACTTCAGTAAGTATCTATGTAAATAACTTGATTTTTTTCTATTAAAAATAATAATTTTTGACGATTTGTATCATATGGCCCGAAATTAGTATTATAAACAGTAATTTTTCATGTTTTATTTTTCTCAGTGTGTAAGTTTTTATGAAAAAATTTAATATTTATATAAAAATATTGTAATATAAAACTTGTTGTATTAGTTAAAAGACAATTTTTTGGAATATCAACTTTTTAAAACTATAACAATTTTAGTTTTTAATTAATATCCAATCTGCATATAATTAAATATAACTATATAAATATATATGTATAGAAAATTATCTGGTTAATGTCATTTTAAGTGAAAAATCTATGAAAACACGTATTTGAAATAAAAACTTGAATTGTGTGGATCTGTATCTTTTGAACATTCTTATTCATTATTTATTTGAGTAAAAAGAAAATAGGAATCAAAAGTATTTGTGACATTGAATGTGTAATTGAAAATTGTAACAAAACCGGACACAGCGGATAGAATTCCTTCTATGGTTGCTGATTACGAGTGTATGTGCACATTACAAACATACGCCCGCTGTGTAAAACGTGACATTAGACGGTGATAAGGAGGCGACGCACCTTCCTTATATCTGACAAGTAGTTGCGCGGTACATAATTAATTCGCGAGATCTGTCGATGATTTTCTAAATTGCCATATTCATTCAAGTCGAATTTCCTGAATCTGATTTTTAATTTCTATCTCTGTCAGTAAATACATACAAGTTTTCACATAAAATATTAATCTTATCATGAATATTACTACTTATAATTAAATAATAAATTATAAAACAAATATTTGTTTGAAAAAATTATATAAAGAAGAGGATTATATTATTTTTATGCAAATAAATAGTTTACATTGTTCTTGCGAAAAAGATAAGTATTCTTCGCAAAAAGATAATATAGAAAACTTATACTAATATATTATACTAGTTACAGCAACTAAAGTATACTATAGTTGTCATTAAAATGAACTAATCACTTTTTAGTTGAGACCACCACAAATTTTTCTGAGTGTAATTTTGCAAATTTCAAAATATATGGATTTTAATTATATTAAAAATATATTTGTATATCTATTAATAATGTTTAACATATATACATACCAATTCCAGTTTTACATTTTCAAATTCTTTAAGTTCCTTTTCAAATTCAAGAAATTCTCCAAATGTTTTTAAAGGAAATTTTTTATTTAAATAGTCTTTGCTGTTGTTTGTATTATTTTAGTTTTTTTTTTAATTTCAAACATCAATTCTTTTTGATTTTCTTTTAAATCAAATAGTATAGTTTTTTTTATTTCATATAAAAATTTATATTGCTTTTCAAATTTCAAATCAATATATTTTTTCAATGTAATATTAAAATCATAATAATAATAATAATAATAATAATAATAATAATAATAATAATAATACATTAAATATTACAAAAAAAATATATACAATTTTAATAAATAAATTTATAAATAAATTTTAATATACAAATTTTCATATATTAAATATGTAAATTTATTAATTTATAAAATTATAAAAAACAAAGCTCATACTAACATTCAGTCAGATTATTTGGTGATAGAGAAGCACTTAAAGCTTGATTAGATATTGAAATATAAAAAATCAATTATTATTAAGAAGCTTAAGAATAAAATAAATTAATTAAAATATTATTAGCCATTTATTATATAT
>JABFQC010005219.1:0-11841 GCA_022817085.1 Psilanteris sp. ZL-2020 | reverse complement strand
AACTGTTTCTTTCTATTATGAAAACAAAAATACTTCTAAATTAGATAAATTCACATTATTTACGGCATATGAATACTTCAATTAAAATCGTTTACTTGATTTACGTATTTAATATACATATCCTTATCAAAAATTGTAAACGTATTACTTAAATTTAACTTGATAAATTGATTTACCTAAATATATATTACAATTTTTTTCCGTGTAATAATTTATTTTATTTTCATACAATTGAAATTTTACTATAAAATAAACGAATTTAACCCGGATGAAACAAACTTCTCGAAAATTATGGTAAAAATATAGCATACACAAGAAAGAATCGTCATTAAAAGCATTATCTTATTATCGAAAGAAAATATTATGTTTATACTACTATTGACTATAATTTATTAGATAAATTTGAAGTTTATTGTTTCGTCCACGGTAAGTTTCATTTATTTTATAGGCAAGTCTCAATTATATTTTTCTCCGCGTATATATTTTAAAGTAATACAAAACATTTACCTTCAGTACATATTACCAAACAAAATGAATTGAAAAACAATTTTATAGTTCGTATAAAATGCATACATTTCGATGCGTCTATTTTGTCAAACATCTATATTCTCTAAGTCAATATACTAATGTACTACTGTACGAATAAACTCTACTTTATAAAAGACGTATTTCCAATTCTCGAAGCGATTAAAAATTTTGAAAAAAACATGTCAGCCATACAGACAGATGACGATATATTTTGTGTCCGCTAATTTTGGATTGGAATTGCAATAAAAATTAACATTTCACTGAATTCTGGCTTTGTGTCACGGCTAATTATAGGTTCGTCCGACTTAATACCGCTAAATACTAATTCACCCGTACGAAACTACGACAAATAAATATGTATATATATATATTACTATCTCTATTCAAAAAACCGATAACCAAAACGATCGCCGCGCGAGCGCCACAATCGTAAACGCATGCACCTAATTTTAAATTCAAATTTATAGAATAGATTGTTATTGATATTGCATTCAAATTCAATAACTGTTAATTGAACCTTTTAAAATTCCCATATATATCGGTCGATTAAAATAAATGACACATCCAAGAATTCCACATCACGGCGCAACCCGGTGTTCGGTTTCAGATATAAAATGCAAATTGATTGTTCCCTCGAAATCACGACGAGAAATTGTAAATGATTTCCAGCCGACTTCCGATAACTTTTATGACGATCCGTCTAACCGTAGTTACCCGGCTTCTCACGGCGACCGGCGACCGCCGCGCGAAAAGATGCAATTAAAAATGTAAATAACGATGCCGATCGCGGGAAAATCGTCCCCCGGCGGATAATCCCGCGGCCGATTGGCGCGCGTAATGCACACGCGAAACTGGTTTGCCGCGGATAAAAGATCGGCAATTATCGCGCTGATAAATTCCGCCGGTACAATTGCGACCGGCGTCATTACGAAATTGTGCGTTCGAGTCCGCGCGTGGGATCGGTTGTTTCGCGATTAATTCGAGCCCGGGAATGGCGATTAACTCGGGTAATGGATTTCGGGGCCACCGCGAGATCTTAATAATAATTTGCAGCGTTAATTGTCACGTGGCAAAGGAGTTGATTTTTCATTCGGACGTTCGGAGGAATCACACGCTCCGAGAACGGCCGTGATTAATGCATTCATTCGCAAGATAGATGCGCCGCGCGTTGACAATTTATTAAGTCGTATATATATATTGTTTCGCGATTCTTTTCGCGACGTATAACGTACGGCGCCGATCACTATTCTGAACTGTGCATTTTAAATCGTTTCGATCGTGAATCATCGTTGCTTTTCCGCGCTGATCAATGCTCCTCAACTTTCATGCCAAATATTATAATTTCATTTCGAATCGGATTTCAAGAAATGCAATCCTCGGATGTTAATTTCAACGTACTGATAACCGCAGACGCATTGGCACTTTCGATTTAAATCACTGGGAAAAATAATTTTACAAATTTTACCAAACTACATAGTAACTATAGGAAAAGTGAGCAAAAATGTAAATAAACATTAGACAATATTATGGTATATACTAATTAATTGGTAATATTTGACATATGTTTAGATAAGTTTCTAGCATTAATTTTTCATATTAGTTACATTTTTGCCCATTTTTCCTACTATATTATTATCTACACTGAGAAAAAAAAATGTTTAACAATTTACTATATAATATATCAAAAGTAGACGATACGTGAAAATACAAGACAAATTACTACACTGAGAAAACTGAATTATACAATATGAGTAGTAAGATATCGTGAATGCTGATTGGTTAAGACAAATGAATGTAGCTATTCGATTGGTTAAGAAGATTACTATATTAAATATTCAAGGTTATACAATATCATATAGTTTCAGCTACAATTTGAGTTGTTTCTGGTACAATATGATTTTCTCAGTGTATATAATGTAGTAAAATTGGCAATGCACATAATAATATACTTAAGTTTATGTAGAAAATGTTCATATATAATTTAGTAATTTTTTTGTGTTTTCACGTATCCTCGTCTTTTGATATATTATATAGTAAATTGTTAAATATTTTGTTCTCAATGTAGATTGTAACATTATTTTTTTCAGTATACGTGAAAACCTAACTATCATAACCATTTTGTTAATTTGAAACAAATATGTAATATTGATAATGTTGTTTCAATTATATATAATTGAAGTAATGAAAAATAATCATTTTTGTTAGTTTTTTTTCTTTTATGAGTAGACAAATTAACATTTAAGATATTTGAAGATTAATGCACGGTATCAGTAGGAATACTGGAAATTAATTAATACTTTAATAGCATGCATGGTACTTTTTCATACTCGAACCGATACGCGCGGAACTTTAATTGAACGCAACGCTTCAAATCTAAACGGTGATTCGACTTAGAGGAATCGTGTTGCGATGGAGATATCATCACGTGGTTGCAATTTTTCGTATTTAGTTTCGTTTGATAGTATTGATTACGGCGTAAATGAATGAACCATTTGAATTTGGTATCAATTAAATGCGAACTTATAATCAGCGAAATTATGTTACATGAAAAGCAATTTAGACTAACTAGCAGGAGTAATGTTGCATAGTTCAGCAATGAATACGTAAAAGTACCATGAGTTATTATGTTATCTTGTATAATTGTTCTATTGAATTGCAATTCCCACGAGACTTTTTGTACGGGTAAATACAATAATGTGGCGTGCGTGAAACTTAATTAATCAGTCATTTTCTATTAAGAGGAAATTGAGAGTGTTAATATGCTTGTTTGCTAATGTTTCTCTCTGTTTTTTGATTTGATATTGATAATGGGAAACGGATATAATATATTTTATTGTATAGATAAATGATTTATATAAGATACATATATATATATATATATTTATATATAGACATTATAAGATTGAAATATAATATATAAGTACCATAATAACTGAAGAATAAAAATTATTAAATTTAGTAATAAAAATAAATCTTGATATATATTAGAATGATAATAAATGAGTAAATTACTGAACACGAATTTTCCATATTTATAGTAAAAATATTTGTTTATTAAAAATTGTAATAAACGAAATTAATTATGATAGCTTTTTTCTTAATTAATTACTTTTGATCACAAATTCATTACGAAGTTAATCCCGGTGTATGTTTAATGCTTTTATTCTTAGAACAAAAATGATTGACACTAATTCTGTTTTCATATAAAACATATAGAATACGTAGGATGGTTATCAAAACGACTATTATTCTAGCGTGGTCGACAATCATTATAGGAAGGTTAAACAACTGCAAGTTGTAACGTTTCTGGTAATTTACATAATTCATTACAAAAATTGAATAGTGATAGTATTTTTAAAATTAGATTCCTATAATTTGTATGTATTTTTCTATTAAAATCATTGTTTTTACAGATTTATTTTAAAATTACTATTGAATAAATTTTTATTTCCTAATCAAATTCAGCATTTATATTTTCAAGATATTGAAATGACTTATATAATAAATAAAGGGGATAAATTATATGATAATATATATTTTAAAAATGAAAATTTTATTTTATTTTTTTATCTTAGTTTTTATATTATGTTTATCATACATATGTAATTTATTTAAAACTATGAATAAACTATATGAAACTCCCCTCATTTATCGTAAAAGAAACTATTTTTACACAATTGTTACACAAATTTTGGTCGCATTACTTACCCATAATTAGTATATTAACATTCTTTGCATACAAGGTAATATCCTATAAACACAATAATAAAGTATAGATTAGACTAAAAATTTTTATGTATATCTGCTACTAGTTCACAAAAAGAAAAAACAGACCTCCGTTTTTGCAGATTTAATTAAACACATTTATAATTTTTATAACATTAGACATAATGTACTAATGTCATGTTGCCATAAGTTTGCATAATAAACACTTTGAGAACAAGCGGCCATCTTGTTTCCCATTTACGCAATGTTAAATATTTGACGGATGGTAGTTGGATGCCTGCTCTCGAATCGAAGAGAATATATAATAAAGCTTTATAAGACAGCCATGCATGAGTAGAAGATTCAAAAAGAAAATTATCCCATATTTGGAATTATCCCTATTTTTCTCTTTAAAAAGTAATACTTGTGAGTATTCCAAAGTTTCATGCATGTTTCCCTTAAACCCCTCAATGGCTGAGTTCCAAAATTGATTTTCAGCACTTTTGTCTTCGTCTTAATTATTTGTTTTCATATTTTTATCTCGTTGTTTCAGTACTGAAAGGTCATTTTAGAACTCAGCCAATGTAGAGTAAAATCTATAAAATAGGATTTTCCTAAATTAGTATTTAAATGCATATATTTACATAACCATATACAACTACGACATAAATAACAGTCAAATAACCACGTATTCTCAGTAAAAAAACATAAACCACAAAATTAAAATCCACATAAAATATAAAATAATTAAATAATAACCCCGCTTCCTCTTTCACGCCATACTCCTACTTAAGAACGAACCATTTCATCCGCAAATACACCGACTCATCGACCCTCCCTCCCGCAAATATCTCCTAAATCCAAAACCCATCCCTACACTGTAAAAAGAAGTATTCCATAGAGAACGTTTTTGAAGCTTTTCGGAACACTTATGAGCGTTATTCTTAAAAAACGTTTAAAACGTTCTATTTGGATGTATACAAACATTAGTATTAAAGAACACTTTAATAAATATAGGAAAGTTTGAAAAACACTTTCAGAACCTTGTTTTTACAGTGTATACACAACCTCCCTCAAACCCCACCCCAAAACGAAACAAACGCGGACGAAAAAATGCCGAAGCCAAAATTACCCCGAGAAAATTAAACCTCATTGCGACCTCATTAACCATACAAAACGTTCGGCGCGTTGAATGCATCCCATTAATAATTGGCCGAAAGCGGAGCAGCGTCCATCGAAGGAATCGCAGAACGCGGCGTTTTGTTGTCTCCGCGGAACGCGCGCGTGACTCACGGAACAACGCGCCAGCGACCGGGGCGCAATTCCTCGTTCCGCGTAAAAAGCCACAATTATCCCAAATAACCGTACATTTTCATTTCAAAACAACGCCAACTGTCATAAGGCCGGCCGAACGTACGAGTGCGCGCGGAGCGAAAAAAGTCGCGTCGCATTTTTGAAATGCATTCGTCGGAGCGGCCAAAGCCGGCACCGACGGACCGCCGCCGAATATCGCAGTGACATCGTCTCGCAGAATTCTGAGCTATGGAACCGAAGGATTCCGTCCAGCGCGCCTGCGAGTGTATGCGTGCCTTGGCACGGGCCCCAGTTGGGTGGTCCCATTTCGCTGACGCGTTCGCTACACCCATCTCTCGCGATATATACCTTCTCGGCTCTTCTGCTAAAGATCTTATTAAATATTGCAACAACTTCGTTCCGTTTCGATTGCCGCCAAGAGCAAGCGGCAATAGCGCGTCTTATCTGCGGAATGCGCAAATCCGATTTGAATAATGATCGCAATGACGTTATTGAATGTGTATCAGATTATTCCGAATAATGATGCCGTACGCTGATGTCATACGTGCGTTAAATTAATTTCATATTTATCTGCTAAACGAACTTCGGTCGGCCGTTCATTTGTTACTTTTATTTACGACTAAATCATTCACCTTTAATCGACAAAGCCTGGGGTTTTAAAGCGATTTCGTTAAGGTAAATCGAGTGGGACTCGTGAAGCGGTTGGTGTCGTTGACGGCGAACGCAATTGTGCGAGGGTCGATGGAATTGCGAGAGAATTCAAATTGCAAAAAAAAAATAATAAGAGAACGGAGTAGGTCTCGATGATGGGACGTTTGGAAACGGGCGCGAGTTGCGCGAACAGGGATTATTAGGTATATTATCGCGGGGTACGGGAAGGTGATTGATGGTGTAGGAATGGAGGATGAATGTGGTTTGTATTTCATTAGGTGGGGGAGGATTTTGTTTATGATATAAAATTTGAGTATGTCGTGGGGTTGTTGTGGAAACTACACATAGAAAAGAGTTGGTATGATTCTTATTATACTGTATTATAGTTTGAGGATAAATGCATTCATTCTGAAATTATTCTAATACAGTATAATAATTATATGCGCGGTAAACTACGGCGCAATCATATAAAGATGCGCCAAGGTATTTCTGAGGATATTATTATTATATTTTAATATAATAATTTTAAAATGAATTTTAATTTGTCCTCGCATTATAATAGTGTAATAAAAATTATACATACTTTTTTCTCAGTGTATTATGGAAATTACTATACTTTATAGAAATTTGTCTTATAAAATATAGCTGATTTGTCTACAAGATATTGCACTGTATAGAAAATGTATAATGATTTTTGAAATCTTTGTTTCCATATCCCTGCAATGTTATAATTTATAGACATTTTTAATATGCCATTTTCCTACGTGTGTGATCGTAATTAGTGGATTTTATTAGGAAATAATGATTTATGCAGGGTGCGTAAATTTTATTGGAGTTAGGAGTTTGTATAAATGCTTTGATTTGAAAGGATTTTTCTTTTTTTTTTTTGATAATTTATTATATGATTGCAGGAAAGATTGCATTCATAACAAATATTTTTGTATATTATAAGAGACATTATTATTTATAGAATATCAATTACTATATATTATTTTAAAAAATTACATTAAGAAGCTAACCTCTCACGATTATCATATTTTTTCTTTCGGTATAGAACATTTTTAATTGCGTTTAAATTTACTGGGTCATTGTGTGAAAGTTTTTTTAATTTTTTATCTATATATATAACTCCTATTTCGTATTACAAGACAAAACATATTAAATTTATATATTCCAATAAAATACAATAAAATTTTCATTTTTGGAAGGACTAATCTTCTTTTCCTGAAATATGAGCTGGCTTACACATTCTGTTGTAATAGTTTCAATGAACATTTTTTTTACATACAAAATTAATATTGTAATGATAAACTTTAATTTGAATGATGTAAGATATTTATTTAAATTGAAATTCTATGCATATTCACATTTGTCAATTGATATCAATGAAAACGTACATTTATAAATATTTATTTACATTTCAAATTTTTTCTTATTAATTCGTATGTTTTATAAAATTTACGCTAGATTTTTACTATACTTCATTAGATATTAATTAAAATGAATAATGTTTCAGAATAAACGTTCAGTTTTATTTAATTTGTAATAAAATTTAAATTATATTTTACTCTGTGTAATGATGATATAAAATTTTTAAACATATGTTTTGACAAATTCGATCATTCAAAATTTCGCTTATACTTCATTTCACCCGTGGGATTATTTTGAATACTTGTTGTAATATTTAAATCTATTTCTGTAGTTATGACAGATACAATTACCATAATCATACAACACTATTATTTGAGACGTAGGTATGCTACTACTCAATATAAATTCCCTTTGATTTTAATACAATGTTAAACTTACTGAACGTAAATAATAATTTACTCTAGCGGAAAAATATTAGAATTATATGTTTTAGAAATAATTTTATATATGAGAACAAATTTCTTATTTCTTCAATTTTAATATCATTTAATGAATTTTCATGGTAAACAATTTCGTATACCTGACGTGATTGATACGCTATTTTATAATCACAACTATCTTCCCACGAAAATAAAATTATATATCTAACTATTATATAATTTAATACGTATTTTGAAACATCGATTTGTAATTCATTATATATGCTTGTTCAATTCCCGATAAAATGTCAAATAAAAAATTACAATAAAATTGTCAAACGGAAAATTATAAAACTCTTGAAATATTTCAAAATTGAACATTGTAATATCTTTATTTTCAATCATAACAATAAACATACTATTCATTTCCATGACAACACATTTGTCCTTGAAATCTGGCTCCAAACTGATTAAATATTTACACCATAATCAAACATTTTTCTATGAACCATATATAACACCATTAAATGGATACAATTTTTTCATTTGTTTTGACAATATAAAATTTTAATAACTTTATTCGCAATTATAAACAATAAACGCGCTCACTTTGTCTATGACAACACTTAAATCTGAATTTAAACCGAGTAAATATTTACAATGTAACATAACCTTTTATTACATAAAAGAGGTTTTACTGTGCACTTCCTCAGTGCCGAGGACTATTACGTTAATTAGTTTATTATTTAATGCAACCGAAACTACTGAAAACAAAACATTGTGCTTTCTGCACCGGAGGACTTGATTTCTGCGTTTAGCAAAATAATACCTGCATTACGCGGATTGTAAGCAACGAGAAAGACGAACATGTTTATGTTGACAGTGCAACATGAGTTAATGAAGCAATATATACTGGCTTTAGGGTTATCAGCCGTGATGAATAAACGCGTGTATAAACTAAAGTGAACACGTTTGAAAGTATCTTTACTCGTGCCATTCTACTTATTTGACTATCTTTGAATCTCAAAGTTTAACCAGTGATATAAATTGTGAACATCGCGATTTAAAGTATCCCCGTGGAATAATCAAAGACGTTTTATTTGAATTAATATATACCAGGAAGTTATATGGCACAATTAGCAGGTTATCAAACAAGCGTATCTAAAATCATAATCCTTTTAAAAATCCACTCAAACCTTCGGAGCTTTCTCTTCAAACGTCTGAATATCTTCGTCCACTCGTAATATTTAATCGGTATATCCATAATCCATAATCTTACATCGATATATTCAAATCGTAATATGAGATTCAGTTTTGGCCAATTTGATTTCCAATACATTGAAGTTTATTACAACATATCGTTACTTATTCAATATAACGAAATGTACCCTTCGATAATCGATACTTTAAAATACGTAATTCGATATTCGATATATCGAAATGGTATTGCATGCCGTAATATGTCGTTCGATATTTGATAGAATTTTTGAAAGGATTTGATTAAGTTGATTAATATATGAAAATATCGTTCGATTTTCAATATACTGATATTCCACTTATCGATATTCGATATATTCACATGTCGATATTCAATAAATAGAAATATCTAGTTCGATATTGCACACATCGTAATATATCATCTGATAATCAATTTGATTTGGACTTTAGACAAGTTGCTTCATATATATCGATATATCGTTCGATGTTCGATATATCACAATATATCGTTCAATATTCGATACATTAACATATATCATTCGATTATCGATATATTAAAATCCATAGTTCAACATTCGATATGTTTGCATGTGTTGTGCGATATTCGATATATCGAAAGATGTCGTTCTTGCATCACAAAATGCATTTTTCAGCTCACGCGCAACTACTCGCAAGCGATACCAGCACGTTTCATTTTAAACGCATGTTTACAGTATAACTCCTGTTAGTGTGACGACGGGGAATGACAATTGTTTTCGGGAATGAACCGTTTTTCTTGCCGTTGGAGCGAAGAGTTAAGGAGCCCGTTGTATGTGCAAAAAGGGTCGCGCCCAGTGGTATATATATACGCGTCCTCGTAATCAAGGATACTGGACCGTACTCGCTTTTTTTGTCCGTTGCGTACAAAAGTGTCGTTCGTTCCCCGGATGACACCCGAACGCTTTTATTACCCATAATCGGTACTTCGAGGCGCTTAAGGGCGATAACGCGGCGCCTTGAAAGAAATACCAGTAACCCTGTCCTGAGATACGCCGACCGTCAATAACGTTAACATACGCTTTATCGCGTTTGACTTTTTAATTCCGTACCTAGTTACCTGCACACTAATTAAATTCGAGTCGAGCTTTTTCCTGACGTAAGCGTTCCTAGCAGGACGAAATTAAATAACACTTTTTTTCAATGAAGGCTCGAGGAATGACCACGGGAGCAAATTATTGATAAAGACTACTACCTAATTGCGTTTCTGCTAATAACTGAACTATACTGTGTACGAAATTGCAAATAAATAAATGTTAAACTGGCTGTTTTTGGTTTTTTTTATTAACATATACTAAAAGATACCGAGATCATAAGAACATACAATTTACGTTACAAAACGTTCAATTTTTCCATGATAATTTTCCGACTTTAATCACAAGCGCGTGATATCATTTTGAAACTGTTGTTGTATTTAATATTTTCATAAATACCTTGTATAAAGTTTAACAGTCGTTAACAAATTGTGGAAGGCTTTTGTTTTTGTATGTGCTTTAGCATATATTTTGTATTTTGTCATTCTAAGTTTACAAATTAAAATGGTAATATTTCATAATAATGAAGGTCAGTCTATTTGTTATTGACAATAATAATATAAATATATGACCTTGATGTTTGTTTCTATATCTTTCAAAGCAAAATAAATACAACTTATTATTTGATAATTAATTAAACACAAAATGTTTCTAATATATTAAAAGCATTTGATTGTCACACTATAATCACGTTTTTACACTGAGAAAAAATTACTCAGTAAGATCTACTGAGAAGTTTAGTTAAACTAATATCATACTTAATTTACTTAAATTAACTGTAATATTCAGTATCGGTTAAAATAACTATAATTTTAAGTTGTAATGCGGCAAACGCTGACATCTTTAACTGAAACAATTGAAATATTCAGTAAAATTGACTGAATTTTTTAATTTAAGTGTCATGATATACTGCCATGTTCTATCAACATCTAATCTTTTCAGTTGGAGTAACTGATTTCAGTTATGACTTACTTTACTGAAAGCCCAGTTAAATTTATTAATTACACTATTTTTTCTCTCAGTGTAATATAGAATTGAACACATTGTGTTTCTTTCATGTAAGTTACGTTAAGAGTATAGTAATATTTAGTTATTTTAAAGCAACAAGTTACAATAAAAATAATGTTCAGCTAACAACTCAACTTATTTATAATGAAATTCAATAAAACTATATAGTTGTGGTTACAATGTATTCCTAATTGCAGTCAAGTTGGAATATAAAAACATAAACTATAATAATAATATGTTAAAATATAATATAAAATTAAATACTATATATTCGCAACATTCAAGTCTTTATGGATAACATATTCGTCTCATTAATTATATATATTATATACATACTAAATTAAATCATTACAGCTATACACTGAGAAAAATGAAACATGAAAAATTACTGTTTATAATACTAATTCGGGGCCATATGATACAAATCGTCAAAAATTATTGTTTTTAATAGAAAAAAATCAAGTTATTTACATAGATAATTACTGAAGTATCATAATATATTACTGTTAAAATCAGTAAATTTTGACGATTTGTATCATATGGCACTAAATTAGTAT
>JABFQC010005218.1:0-11841 GCA_022817085.1 Psilanteris sp. ZL-2020 | reverse complement strand
ATATATATATATATATATATATATATATACATATGTATTAAGTCGTTGACATATAATTTGGTGCAAAATTTTGTGTATTGTAGAATAATAAATGAATATTGTTTATTTTAGAATCTTTTTGAAACATTTGTGCGTTTTTATATCAATTACATTTCCGAAATGAATTTAAAAAAATTGTGAAATTAGAAAATAATTTGATCAAAATGGATGCACGATACATTTTGTACGAAAAGTTGATATAATTTAATTTTTATAAATTAGAAGGGTTTTAAAAATAATCTCGAAATATTTACAGATGCTCTAAACGAAGCCAGAGAAAGTCTGAGCTATAAACATTTCGTCAAAACTTAATTATTTAAAATCTAAAATTGAGCCGAAATCTGTCAATTTCCATTTCATCGCAAACGCAATGGTCCGATTTCGGAAATTCACAAAAAATGCTTTTGTTTACTTCGTATATGTGTTTTTCATTTATTTTTGTTTACGTCAAAAGTTTGTTTGTATTTAGAAATCCGTTTGTTTATACTATTCTATACCACGTTGATACTGTTCTTGAACTATATCCAATTAAATAGTTAAATTGTATTTTTGTCCGTATACTTTACACAAAAAATTAAACTCTGAATAATAAACATATAGAAAATGATATAACTTTTAAACAATATTCGTATTAAATTGGGTTACGTTCTAATTCGTGAATTGATATATAATTGCATTCGTTCCTAATATATGGTACTAAATGTATTGATATGTTTTATATACTTAAACATATATTAATATATATACTCTAACAAAACGTAGTACTATTATTTAAGTGGTATGAATGTTATTATATAGCAATGCATTACTGCACATGAAAAATAATGATATAAATCCAACACATAATGACTATACGGTTTTGATTCAACATGGAACCTTTGTGAAATTAAAACCAAGATTTTGTTAGAATGAAGACAATCAACTGCTTGATCCAACATATTTTGACAACATAATTAAAATAATTTTTAAATTCATTCAATACCTCATTTTGTTCATGTGTTAAAATTGTAATAAATTTTCAAATGATAAAGTTTGACATTTGAATGGCAATGGTTGCCACTTGGTTTTCCGAGTGTACGATTGCAGCGTTATGAAATATCGGGTTGACAAGTGCCTGCGAACTCGCAATAACTACAACCAAAATCTCAGCGTCTTTGGTATCTTTTTAATCGAGAGCGCATTGATTTTGTATCACAAATATTCAATCCGTTTGGAATTTTGTTTCGCAAATAACGTCTGCGCCATCTCACGCGGAAAATAATTATTCATTTGTGTTCAAACAACTCACCGAAGACGGGACTAAGATCCGACCTCGTGGAGGTTTTCCCAGTTGTAGAATAACTTCCACCTCCTAAAGATCCTTTTTCCTGTAATTAATGTTCAGTCTGGCGTTAGTCGTGTAATATCATTTATCGTTATCTGTTGCTTTAGTGAATACGAATGCAAATACGAAAGACATTACAGTTGCGTCAACTCTTTACTATTCCCTTCGTTCGTTTCATTTATTGTAATCAACATTTTTAGATCTGTTAATAATGGAAACTGATATTTTGTAACAGAAATAACAAACGTTTGTGTTGAAATAAGTGCATTCGGTTTTTGCACAGATGTTCAATACAGTTTAACAATCGACGTAAGAAAATTGAAGAGCTTTAAGAAAAATTAAAAAAAGAAGAGAAAATGTACAAAAATGCAAAAACAAACAAAAACGCAATTTATGTAATCTTAAAAATTGTCTACAAAAAATGTCAACTCATCAAAACAATTGGAACAAAAGTCACTTACTCATCGTTCCTTTGTTTATTTCTTATATTCGCGTTTATATTATAAACTTATGTTTATTTCATTGTGCTTGTTTATTTAGTACCAAAGCATTAACGCCTTGACTCAGAATCAAATATAGCGATTCTATTGGATCGTATGGCAAGCAACTCAAATGTCTTTCATATTTTCATATCAATATTCGACTTTTAATTCATGCAATAAATCTCAACACCTTTAACCAATACGCAGAGTTTTCGAAAATTTGCTTCCTTTACTTATGTCAAAACCGCGTGAGTTTATGTTTTTATTTATTTTGTATTTCCATATAAGCTGTAAACAACATTGCTTCCATTTGTTTGTTTTCATTTTTCATTTTTCACGATTTACCGTTGCAATGTCATACTTGTTAAACATAAACAAAAGCCATTTCGCACATTTTTACCGAAAAACATAATTATTCGGATCGAAACGAATTGAATCATAAAAACGTTCACCCGAATGCAAGGAAACGAAATTGCTTAATGACGTTTGATTCATTTTAATCGGCGATCCACAATCGACCGCCATCATTGTTTAAATAATAGCGCATTTTTAAATCGATCGCGCGAATAATATTTCAATTAACCGGGCATGTTAAAAGATTGAATTATTCAAATTTAACGATCGGTAATTTAATTTGCGAATATTTATCATAATGCTATTAGGAGCGTATAGGTGAAGCGTGGCAAATAATGGACGCTTTATACCGACGGGAATCTTTATCATAACCCTATTAAGAAATTACAAGGCAAGTTCTGTAAATAATAAAAAATAAAAGAAATCGTACATAATCAAGCGAAATATCACGCCATTTCTTCGACGGAATAATTATTCATTCAGTCGTGACTTTGCTGCAAAAACAAACAAACAAAAGCGTCTTATTGCGGGACGACGTCAGTCTTAATTTCAGACGCAAACTAAGTGTCAAAACAAGTCCGTTTGTCGCGAAATTCTCGACGCGTCGCAAATTAAGGCATATAATAATTATATCGTTTTTATTGCCAACACAACAGTATAAAATCTAAGGTCATGGAAAAAAAAAAATCACAAACTAACAAAAAGAAATTGAATGAGGATTTCAATACTTTTCACATTTTTTCCATCTTTTCGAACTCGAATAGTAATGGCCGTTAATTGTTCATTATTGGCGATAATTAAACCCGCAATGTAATTTGTAACTACGTTACATTTAGCCCGGCAATACTCATTTGAAGTATGAATTGTATTACGAATTGTAATAATGTATTCAACCAATTGTAAGATTATACAATAAATTAACTGCAATACCGATTTGCTCGCGTAATTGTGTTCCTTGTATTATACGTTCTAATATTAATAATAGGCAACAAGAACCGCGAACCGAAATCAATGCGAATTCAATGAATACCGGATCGGTTCGAAAATATATAAAGACCGATACGCCCGACCTCGTCGAACCTTAATCGTATTTTGCGTACGAGCAATAAACGACGAAACGTTTAATTTTGACAAATCGTATTTACCCGGCTCAATTGCGTTACACCGATTGATTGTTTACGATGCGCGATTACAGTAATGTTTCGCATGTTCAAGGTCAGTCGTCGATTGTTGACGGGAATTGTTTACGCTTGAATTTTATCCCACTCGCCGTTCGCGTCAGACGAACGCAACTCGAAACCCGTGAAAGTTTCGTTATCTCAAGCAAACTTTTGCCGGGGACTTGGATTTTCGTCGGCTTTCGAGTGGCTCGTTAAAAATGACAACTGATTTGGTTGCAAGGCGATGAAAAAGACAAAAAGGAATAGCAAAATAAATGCGATATTTATGGCGCTTTGCGGAGAATATTCTTCTTGGACGAACAAATTGATTTGATGATGTTCAATGCTAAGAACGTGACTTCGGAGACCACATTCAACGTTATTGCTAATATTACTGTAATCGCAATTTGCAGATTGCGATAAAAAAGGTAGATTGGTTTTTGTAATTATGATTCAACGATGGCGGTCACAAAAACACTGTAATTTATAACGAATGATTACCGGCAAAAAAATTGATTTATTTAGAAATTTTGACGGACTGCCAGCGGTCGGATTTTAATATTGACGATCGTTGAACAAACGTATACTGTTGTTTTTATTTCAACCAACAAAGAACGTTTTTGTTCTTGTTTTAAATTTTCATATTCCTTACTGTTGTAAATTCGTTTGTTTACGTTCGCGGCTTGTCTGTATTTACGTCTAACAAGGTCACGTTTGTTTTTGTTGTCATATTTATTTGTATAATCGGCAAATAAGGGATTCAGCTCGACTGCGAGTTATCGAACGATTGCACCGTACAACCGACATTTATTTACGTTAGATTTATTTACTAACAAAAGTTGTCGGCGCGTTCCATCCGAAAGTCAGATTTCGTCGAAGCGCCGACTGCGGGGCAATAAAAATCGATGCCTGACCAAATAAGAAAACAGTCCGTGTTGGTGTTTCGGCATCGACACTTTGCGAAATTAAACTCAACACAAATTGTAAACATTTAATCACGCCGGGATCCGCATTCCCGGTAGCATCAGATACGCTATTATTTGCCGGCCCGATCAAATCCGTCGCGACACAATTAAACGCGTTCGTAACTATGTCCAAGAGCGATTAGATCTGTCAAACAAACGGGGTCGAAAATTGTTGACGCATAGTCGGCTGTCAACTTTCCAAGCCCGGAAAACCGAAACTCGTAGGCAAGTGTCTTTTGTTTGCTTAAATGAATCAGCACCACTAATTTCAGTTGAAATGTCTCGTTCGAGTTCGGAAGTGACAACTCGACTGACAATTTTACAACCGATGAGTAAAAATACACGCGTGATTTTATATACATATACATATATATATATATATATATATATACATATATTCAAAGTGACACATGTTATATCTAAATACACAAACAGTTGATTCAAAGCGAGACGCGTAAAGCTTGCTAATGAACGTGGCGCGATCAAACAGTGACAATTCGTCTGAAAATCGTGGGAATGCTGTCAGTCAAAGCAAAGATAAGTCCGCGCGGGTGTTTAGTTTGTAACGGAAGGTTAATTTATTAAGACCAGTCGTGGCGCGATAAGTCCGGAATATTGAAACGCTCGTCGACAGATAACGCTCGGATGTTGTCCGATCGTGGAAAACTCGCCGAGAAAGCAATTTTCTTCGTCTGCGTATGGCCAAAGCACCGGCCCTTTTGTTCGCATTTGATTTATGGCTTAGGGCGGAAAGCGAAAAACGGACAAAAAAACATAACAAAAAAGGAGACGAGTTCTTTATAAAGCCATTAGCCGGTGACTCGAACAGTTTTGTAGGCTTAAAACAATGCCGGACCGCGGGATAAACAGTGTGAAAGCATCCAAGTCGCACCTCGGACTCCGTGAGGTGGATGAGCGAGCTTTTCTCCTCGGTAAGGTTCTCCGAGGACCTCTTCTCGTCCTCGCCTTCATCCTTGAAGACCTTGACCTCGTCCTCGCTGCCGAGATCATCGCCGCCGCCGCTGCTGCTCACGTGCGGCATTATTATGATTGCGGTTATTTACGGCAACCAGCACTGGGCCTGCAAGGCCACGCACTCTTCCGCGGGGCAGTATTTACCCGAGGGGGGGCGGGGGCGGTGATGGTCGGACTACGGGGTAGACTAACGGGGCGCTAACGAGGCGCTAACAGGGAAGACGAGGCAAGCGGAACCGCGTTCGGCGGGACCAGGCGATGGTGGAGGGCGAAGAGGAGGAGGTGGTGGAGGAGGAGGAGGACGAGGAGAGGGGGTGGCGGGAGTGACAGAAAACAAGGACGTGTGTGCGGACGCGGAGACGGAGCAGATAAACAGAGAGAAAGAGAAAGTTAAGGGAGAGAGGGGGATGAGAGAGACAGAAAGAGAGAGCCGCGAGAAGCGCTCTCCCGCGCCCCCTCGCGTATATATTTCGGCGCGTCGGCTCCCGCCGGTCCGCGGATTACAAATCCGGTGTGGCAGAACCGGCACTGAGCACTGAACACTTTGCAACCAGGCACGCACTTGGCGGGAAAAACCGCGAACAGCGGGTTGACAGTACGCGGTCAACGCGGACGTCGTTTCACGCTATCGACGGATGGCGCAGTCAACAACTGGGCAGCGCGGCGCTCTGCCGCCGGCACCGAGGAATGCGAGACAGCGCCGCGGGTGGCACGACGAAGACGCGCATGATGTCATGACGATCGCCGCGACGGCGGCTGCCCATCGTGCGCCGACCTTTCCCCTTTCTTGCCGGCGCGTTTATTTTTCTCGCCGAAAGCACTCCGCCGCGCCCACAACAACAAACACCCCGCAAAAGACGATCGCGAGGGTCGCGCGCGTCGCCCACGTTCTCACTGGTGCGTCGCGTCGCACGGTCTCGTCGCCACCGTCGTCGGCCGGGCTGCGTTCCGCGACAACGAGACAGATAGAAAGAGAGCGGTATTGAGCTCGCAAACAGAACGTTCCGTCTGAATGCTCGGCTCGGACTGGCGGTGCGAGCGGCGCGCTCGGGCGGGAGGCGCTCCCACGCAACGACCAATCGCGGCCCACCGTTGCTCGGCTCCCTGCCGCCGCCCCCCGCGAGGCTCCGCCGGCCAGTCATGGCAGCGACCGACCGCCGGGCGGTGGAAGCGACCCCGCCCGAGCAACGCCGAACGTGCCCGAGCGCCACCGAGGTTCTCGTCGGTGCGCGTCCGTGTGGCCGCGCACACACGCGCGCGCTTCCCTCGACGCGCTCGGCGCGCGCGTGTGTTGGTGCGTGCGCGCGCCCGCGCACCGCGCTACTACGCAACGTCCGCACGAGAGCATCCCGTTGACGAGCGATCGTCGGTGCGCCAACGCCATCGCGCGATTTTCGCGCGACCGATGTCACGGCCGATCGCGCCGCGCAACCATTTCCAAGGACGGCCGAACTGGGTTTCGGCAGTCACGCAGTCTCGGTTGCCGATCGATTTGGATCGGCGGCGCGTCGCGAGCGCGGATCGCGGGTTCACGAAAACGACCGAGCGCCCGATCCGGGTTAAACGTCACGGCTCCGAGATAAATCGCTTTAAAACCGGGCGCATCGAATACTTCGCTCGCAGTCTTCTTCAAATGTCGCTTTGCGTATACGTCGTCCAACGAAAGCTGGGGTATGTGCACGCTCCGAAACACCTGTCGCGTAGTCGCGATAGAGCGGATCGCTTTGTATTTTGCTAATCGCGTCTTCCAAATTTCCATCTATTTCGCGCATTTCAAAATATATATATGTCATTAATTAAGACATAAATATGATATACTGGCAGCATTTGTTGAATTTCTTTAGTCACACTGAGAATAACGTTTGTAGAACAATTTGCTTATTTTTAATTAATTTTATGATACTTATACTGAAAAAAATAATCTTACACATTTTTTCAAACTAGATATTAAAAGTAGGAAAAATAGGCAAAAATGTAAACAATATGATAAATTATGGTCAGAAAATTCGACAAATATGTCAAATATTACCAAACAAATGATAAAAACAATGATATGGTCTAACGTTTATTTACATTTTTGATCGCTTTTCCTCCTTTTATTATCTAGTTTGGTAAAATGTGTAATATTATTTTTAAAGAGCAATTCTGTAAAAATGACGATTCCATATATGCGTAATGATCGGAATTTTTGCTGTAAAGTATGGTAAAATTTTACAAGGGTATAGTAATTCTGTATAGAAATGCTATGAACTTATGAAAAACATCTCTCTCTGGCTGCGTTATCATATTGTTTGTAAACTTTATCATACTTTTTCTCCTTAATGAAAAAATTGTTAGACATCTTAGATCTTTGGTCTAAGCAGACCAAATATCTTACATACACTGAAAAAAAGGTTTAATAACTGTTAAGAAATATATTTTTGAATTGGCGCAACCACATATTTGATAATATTTATCACTTTGTGTATAATATGTAAATGGAAATTATAATTGTCATTACATATAAATTATATTTAGCATATTAATTAATAGCTTATTACACGCGACATAAAAATACAACTCCAAGCAATAAATATTATCATATATGTGGTTGCTCCTATTCAAAATTATATTTCATAACAGTTATCGAATCTTTTTCTTAGTGTATGCAGAGAAGAGATATATTCATTTTACCAAAATTTGGTTGAAAGTACCAAATATTTTGTAAATGTAACAAAATTTTGGTTGAATCAACATATCTCTTTTCTGCGTGTAGACAAATCAAATATATTTTGTAAATAAATTTTCTATAAAGTATATAGTAATTTCCGTAATGTTAATTATGATATCCTGAGAATACTATAAGTGTGATATTTATAATTTATTCGCTTCTTTTATAAACAAATGTATAGAAAAGGATAAATACATGTTCACTTTTACAAAGAAACGTTTAAAGAATTGTAACAACCAAACTAAACCATTCAAAACGATATCACTGCTGTCTTTAAATTAATTTTAATTATAAAATATATATATATATATATATTATCAGTTCATTGCAAGATATTTGATACATCAGAAAAGTGCCGAATATGCGTTGCTATTGGTCGAAAATTGCTGCAGAATTAACGGCATCAGTAACAGGCAGTGCATAATATAAATAAATATCAGTAAATATTGTTCTCAGCGAGTGTGATATCGTGTGTTTAACAGCAGTATTATTATTCCAATGCCTGTTATTTAACAGTATTATAATCGTAAACCAATATGAACTTAACTAATAGCGTTTGAAACCAGACTTGTTTATGATAAATCTTAAATTCAATTGTAATATTAAATATGGTCAGGAAGTAATCGCGAGTTTTTATTGTATTTTAAAATGAACCGTTTAATTTTAGCTTATAAATAGTAATAATAATTGAACACTAAGTAAATCAACTTGCGAAGTATAATAATTAATTAAATGGCTTGTAGGATTACGCTAATTAAATTTAGAACATAATCGCGTTATATTACGACTTTATATGATATTGTAAATATATACTATCACTATTATATGAATATTGTAATTCTTGTAAAATTTATATTGTAAAATTTCAATCGTAATTATTAATACCGAACTTTTTCTTTTCCTTCCTTATTTCTGTGTAAATGCAAAAATTGAGAAAAATGGTGAATTTGAAATAACAATCAAACACCCTATTGTCCAATTATTTACAAGCAAAAATTTTAATTTCTATGTTTTTTTTTAAAAATCATTTCCACTTTAATACATTCCTGAGACTTACTACTTCTAAAATTCTTGTACAAGTGTAACATTACATCATTTGATAATTAATTGAATAACAAGTTTAAAAGGTGCAGCATTAAATGACTAAATTGACATGTTTAATATATACATTTATATAGACCATTAAACTCCATTTAAAGAAAATATAATATTAACCTATAAACCAATTTTAAGTTTATTGGATGTTACTTTCAAATTCTATATTATAGATTATCTGTTTGTTCGTAGATACGCTAGATAAATTGTAGTTTGTTTTCGAAAACGTTACCAAAACATTGAAACTGATTATAACTTGTAAACAATCAAAGCTAAACGAATCATCATCTATGAACTATATTTGGTCAAGAAAATATTCTACTTTTGTTTAAAATGGATCTAAAATAAATTTACACGTGATATTACACGGGATTAAATATGATCGTTATTTTGTTGTTATTTGCATAATTACACTCCCCTACAACCTTACGAACGTATTGATGTCTTTTGTGCAACTTCTCGCCACTACTTGTTGTCAACGATGGATGCTCTTTCAGTCTTTAAAGGCGTTTCGTTTTCATGTCAAAGACAACAAAGTTTTTCTACAAACTAATATATGAATATATTTTTGTTTACTTTGCAGAAATTCGAAAGGAATATACTTGAAAGTATACAAATTTAATAAAACAAAACAAAACAATAATAATTTGTATATATTAAAAATTAAAGTTAAATGTTTTAGTATAAATAAAAAAAAGAAAAACAACACGTCATAATTAAATACAAAATAAAGTATATTGACTCAAATTCTATTGCTTTATTGAAATCCTAATATGTAAATATATAATATCGTTTTTTATAGGTCAAACTAAATTCTAGCCCGAGTTTTTAATTGGTAACATTAATTTTAAAACAAACAAAAAATTCAGAATTGAATGTTCTTTAAATATTTTATATATATTTGTCAGGGACAACAAATAAAAAAAGAGAACATCCTTAAAAGTAGTTTAAGCATAAGAGTTGCAAAATGCTTATAACATTTTCCAAAAGGAACGAGAAAATATAAATTAAAATCATAACATAAACATTAATAATCGCAAGAAATGAAGCATTGTGGTCTTTATATAGTTTGTTTTCATTTCTGATTTTTTTTACACTTTTCCCTTTCTTTTGTTTTCAAAAAGTGAAAATCTCAAAATCTGAACTTATTAAGTGTTAACGATGTAAACATTAATAGTTTAATTACTGTTGATATTATTGTTTGCATGTCAACATTAATGTTGATGTATTTTACAGTTAACAAAAAATGAACTTAAATTAAAATTAAATTAAAAAGTATATCTGAGTTATTGCATTTTTTAAATGCGTGTCTTACCATTTCTGGATATTGAAACATCTGATTTGCATAATTGTAAACATTTTCCGCTGGAAATATAAATCTATTATATGAGAACTCCATTGAATTTTGTTGATCAATCTGAAAAATATGTTTTGGTGTATTTACAAAATCAACTAGCAGTGTTTCAAACAAATTTTATACAATTTCTACGAAGTTAAACAGATTTAATATTCATACAATTATTATTATTATAATTATTATTATTATTATTATTGTTATTATTATTATTATAATTATTATTGTAATCAATTAATTCAATGATTCTTGCAATTAAGCTTACATTAATTATATTTTTACACGGAAAGAAACACTGTATTAAAAATTAATAGAAAAATATTAAATGTGTTATAGTAGTGTTCTATTTTTAAATTATACTTAAAAATTAATAAATATTGCACATATTTCAGTCAAAATTGATAAAGTTTTATGTATTATTTCAAAATATAACACTTCTGTCACACAATTGATATTTTATGAGTAATTTTTAATAATTTTTTTCTTTTCGTGTAATATTCAATAAATATATTCAAAAAAGTTTTAATTATAAATTTGTACTTAAAATTTAAAATTATGTAATGTTAAAATCTCAAAATTTATATAACCTTACTTTTCTTTAGGGTAGTTTTTAAACAATTGTCAATCTTTTAAAAATGCTGACATTAATTAAAAAATGTTCCCTTGACTTATTCCTTTTATCAGATTGAATAATTAATCCTGTTTAATTAATAGTAAAACTAGTTTATTATACAATTACCTTTCAGTATTAAAATGAAAACTTCGGGAAAATACACGTGCATATCACGTGTTTTCAACGTGGTACATTATCATAAAATAACAGAAAATATAACAAGATCCTGTCAGCGTAACTGGAATCAACACAAAAATAATAAACAAATAAACTATTTATTAGCTGTAAATATCTTCAATTCGTCTCAATAAAATTTTGTATGTTTAAATTTTTATTTGATTTTCCACGTAAGCAATACATTTTTTGTTAACCAAAAATTTCAAAAAATGGCTGATTTTTTAATGTACTATTTTAAGATTTTAATTTTTTAGTACAAAGTTTATATGAAATCCGTCCCATTTTTAGTATGTATATACTATTTTTATTAAGACTATTTAATTAAAACCGAAATATGAGTCGTTATTTGTTACAATACCTTAAATGACGACAGTTTTCAAAATATAACCTTATATTTTTGAACTAGAAACTGAGACTTTCAATAGTTATCACCGTCTGCCTCCGTTATCATGATAATAACATAATATATATAGTAAAATATACATATATTATATAAATCCATAAATGATGATAAATAATACCGCGTCAAATTTGACTTTCACAAACGCAAAAGAAAATATTTTATAACGTGATAAAATAAATAAATATATATA
>JABFQC010005217.1:0-11842 GCA_022817085.1 Psilanteris sp. ZL-2020 | reverse complement strand
AAGTAAATCTGGTCTACAAACAGTTTTTCGACTGACAAACTACCTAGTATTATCACGGCATTTACTGGGTAATAATTTGATTGATTTATCTAGACTAGTGAATCTATTAAAAATCTGGCCACTATCTGATTTAGACTAGGCAAAAGCTAGTCTAATTTTTACTTGGGTTGATGAAATATTAAATGTTTTTCTTTTTGTATCACTTGAATTAAATATCCCAGCAGGACCAATACAAATGGTCCAATATTGTCCCAATACTGGTACCAGAGTTGCCAGTACTATTATAATTGTAAACCGACGTAGGCCCATTAATGTGCCATCGTTGGAGTGATAACGTTGGCCCAGTACTATTACCAGTATTCTACCAGGACTGGTTTCCGAACTTTTCAGTACTGGTTTTTATCTGGCACATTATTAGTATTATATTAGACTTTATAATACAAAGTGCCATGCGTGGCTCAACTCTGGCACTTTACTGGTTGCCAACTTTAACCAAGTTTGGTTCAACTCAGTTTCTCTACTATTTCGGGTGCTAACCGTAGTTTGGCCAATACTGGCACAAACCTGGTTGCCATTCTCTGGTGACCAGTGTTGTGCCATAATTGGGTCTTTTGTTTAACTTTGGTTTAACTTTAGTCCTGATCGGATATATGGCAAACCCGACTTCAATTCTACTAGGGAAATTTTATTGAAAAGAAAGCATTGAACACAACTTGGAAACAAGACAAAAATGAATCGATGTTAATATAAAATTTCATACATTCAAACGAAGTCGGTAATGAGTCAGTAGAAAGCCGAGTTTGAGTTCTTTGCAAGTCGTTAATGAAATCTTCATCTATAATATATTGAAATTGATCATTTGTCTTTTTTAAAGAATAGCAACATATTACTAAATGATTTATCATCAATGCGAAAATGATTCGGTTCAGACTTATTGCCGCCTTTTTTTTAAAAAAATCAACTTTGAAAGTACATAGATTCAATTAAGGTCTTATTTTTGACTTATTACAAACAGGTTTTTAACGTTTTTAATAATCACCAAATTCGGAGCCGGAAACGAGTCATTTTTACATAATATTATTTAAATATTTTTAATACAGTCATTTCTATTATTGTAAAATTAATAATAACATTATTCTTGTTTTGTTATTAATAACATGTGAAGTATTTATAATTTCCTACATTATCATACGATGATAAACATGTCCACAAAATAGGTACAAGTATATAATTATTAGTCCGTTTTTATGGAAGATTTTAAGACTGCAACAGAATAATGGATTAATATAAAAATTTTCCGAGCTTAAATAGTGAAATAAACATGATTAATTATCAATAGAAATCTTAAGGGGAGGACAAAATCTATTTTATCGTAAATATAGTGATATTGTAATACAAGTTATATAAACATATTCACGTATTTCAAAAACATATATCACTTTTTATGTTTATATTATTTTTTATATTTATTACGTCTATTTATTAACTTCTTAATAGTTTTAATATTATGTGTACTGTTCTAGCCAAATTAAAATATTATATATTATATATTACAGATTTACATGTGTTAATTGTATATATAAATTAGTTTAAAAGGTTAAAGGTAAAAAATTACCTTAAAAGGTGCATTATGTAAATTATTTGCACAATCTATTCATTAAGAATTGTAACTTAATATTCTCTTACGAAAATGCTATACTATCTAACAAAATATAAATAAGTGAAAAAATCATATAAGTACTTTTGACTTAAAAGTTAAGTTAAGTAACTTTTAAGTAGTTTTGCTATTTTTATATTTAAAATTGTTATTTTCTGCTACATTATAATCAGTTACAAAGAATTCAGGATTTTAATAGTGAAATACTATATATAAATTTCGAAAATGAATTAAACTGCATTTCATTATGATTAAATTAATACAGTGATCTTCAAAAGTGTTACTTTTTAATATTTATTTGTAAATTTAAATCTGATTACATTACAACATATTAATAATGAATTGTGTTTATTTTTTTAATACATCAAATTTAACACTTGCATTTCGTATTAAAAAAATAGACTTATTAATCATTTAATTTTATTATAGGATTAAGTCGAATTAGAATTAATGAATACATTATTTGTTAAACTTTTGTTGAAAATGGATAGTTTTAATTTCTATATGAGTAAATTATCAAACGTACACATTAATGCATATATGTATATACCTAATCAAATGTAGCAATTGATATAAGAGCAAACTAATTATTAAATTTCGTAACAAATGATATTAAAACACTAAGCTATTATTAAATTATTCTCGACGTTCTTCACAAATTGATTTCCTTCGTTTAAACATAATAACTAGTATAATTCAAATCGTATAAGCGAGCATTTGTTAATTGAACGCTATACTTGTGACTAAAAATGATTTGATAACAATTTATTTTATAAATAATTATAAACATTATTATTGAAGGTAATTTAGTGTATTTATTATTATATTAATTGGTTAATAGATACAAATGTTGTAATTTTATTTTTAATGAGAGTATTCGTGTAAAATTTTGAAAAACTTTTATTGCATTCTTGAAAGGTACAGACGTGTAAAACACATTGCTATAAAAGTGTTCTGTAATTTGCCCACTGAAATATTCGTAAATCAAACTAAATAATAAAAAGTAACGTATAAAAATTATATCAAAAACTTTTAAGCTGTATGGAAAATAACTGGAATTTATTCATAACCTAACCTATTCGTAACCAATATCTCAAAACATTTATTTATTAATTTATAATATTTTACGTATCATTTAATTTTATTTATTTTTGCGACTTATATGTAATACAATGTTTTTTGTTTTTTTTTTTTACATAGAAAAACTATATAAAGATGCCGAACGAATATGAAAATGTATATATCAATTTTAAAATAACATTATTTCGTTAAATGTAAATTTTATTTTGATAGAACAAATTAATATAATTTTTTATCCTGCAGTTGATTTCTGATTATGAATAAATGTTATTGAAGTAAAAGAAGAAATAAAACTTATTAAAAAAATCCGTAAACATGATTAATAATAGGCGCTATTTTTGTTATTATTTTTTTAAAATTCTAAGCACAGTGCACAATACAAATAACAATTAATAATCTCAAAACAGGTTCTGTATGTTATGTACTTAAAAAAAAAAGAAAACGATTGAATCCTTTCTTGAAATAAATTTAATTTAAAAAATTTTCAAAAGGTTTTTGTTGTAACAGCAAAAAAATGAAAATTCTTTTTCAGACTCATATACCATAATTAGTACCAAAACCTGAATATCATGATGAAATCAATCTATTTAAGTTTTCTCATATTTTACTTGATTTTAAAATTCTCCAATTGCAAAAATGATCACATTTACAAGTGTTGCCACAATCATCAAATGCTCATGGCTAAAAACAATACCGAATTTCTGGACTGTTTTGACATTCCTAATGAATTAGATGATATTCGCGATTTTTTCAAATTTTGTCCCTACTCATCGAATATGTCCAAGTGCAACACGAAATGGAGTCCATTTTTAGAAACCGTACCTGATGCGAGTCATTGCATTGACTTTTATCTTAATAAAGATGGAAATTTATCGCTAAAGCACTCAAAAGCCAAAAATGTAAATGGCCAGTTGATCACTAATTGGGCTTCTGCAACGGAACACAGTTTATGCTGTAAATTTGACAGCTTCTATGATTTTCAATATTCACGAAAGTGTGCTCATAAGTCGATACTAATTCATAATTCCCATATGAGTAATTCCCATATGAGCCATTCCGAGATGAGTCATTCCGAGATGAGCCATTCAGACATGGGTCATTCAAGTATGGAGTCTGAATTTCATAATAATGTAAACTGCCCTAATGCTCTAGTGGAATATGATGTACAGGAATCAAACATCAGATTTGAGGATGATTACATAGAAGTAAGTTATATGTAATTTATTAAATATTGTCCCAATGCTCTAAGAATTACGATGTATAATACAATTTTTGAATTTTATAGCACGATGATTTAATTATATATGTTATATTTATATAACATTTTATATATTTATATATTTAATATGATTCAATCAGATAGAATATAGAATATGATTCTATAAATTGGATCAAAATGGCATTGTTTAAACTTAATAAATCATAAAATTTCATGATAACTATATCTTTCAGCTTAGAGTCCCAGGGGAATATAAAATATTATATTATGATAAATATCCCTCGATTAATTGCCTTCATAAGACGACAACTTCGAGTTTCTTTGTACGTGTTTGCGAAGAAAAAAGTTTTTGTGACAACCATTTATGTATTACAAAATGTAAAACGGAAAATCCAACGGGCGAAAAATATAACCACTCGGGTCATGCTTTCCATTCTTTGTTGTTGGCTAAGTCTGACTTTTTCCGTAGTGGATCTGGCAGTTTGGGCAATTGCAAGTTTTTTTGAATTATCATTCACTCTGATCAACAAGTGTGTTCTGTTGATATATTAATGTAAATGTTTTGCAGATCATGGCTCCATATCAGAATTTACTTGTGTAAATGGTCACGATTTTAGTCACGAAAATAACTGGTTCCTTGATGGTAACGGACACGTGAGGTATCCGACTTCTTCTATTATTATCAAAAATAATGATTTTTGTGTAGATCTACGAGATGTTCCGGAAAAAAATATTACTGATGAACTTTATCTTCTTGTTTGTAAAATCGAGTTTCCTATGTAAGTAGTTTGTTTTATATAATTTTACACTGAGAAAATAATTACTATATATTACTATATATTATATTAAATTTTGTTTACAAAATGTCTATACCATAATGTCAAAAATGTTTGATATAGCCTTTTTACTATATATATAATAAGTATTGTTTTAGTGATATTAATTTTTTAATTATTTTCCAAGATATCACTGGAATCATCCAGAGTGTATGCTTTGTAAAATATAACTTTTTATTTAGTGATATTATTAATATATAAATGCATCTTCATTACTTTCAGTCTTTGTAATCCTAAGTAATTGATTTTATTATTAAATCTAATTCAGGTTTATATTTATTTAAACAGACCTTTGGATGAAACACAATTATTTCTAATTAAAATAATATATTATTAACAATTTATAATTTTAGTAATATGACATAACACAAATCTATTAATTTTGTTCTTTTCAAATGTTAGTAATTTAAAAAAAAATATGATGAATAACCAAAAATCCATATTTATTTTCACAGCACGTTAAAGATTATTATTTTAATATCATTAAAATTTCAAAAATTTTAATTGTGTCTGAGATTCATTATTTTTAATAAAATGTTATAATAATCAACTTACACAAAAAGATACTTTAAATTGCAGACAAAAATACGTCGGAATAAGTGCTTTGATAATAAGCTTCATGCTTATTATTATAATGTCATTTTATTTCTTTGCCGTTTTTTTCCAATATGTTTATAATAAAACTGCAGCTAATTTTTTAATTGGCATTATATTAGAACAATTAGCCATCGGAGTAAGATTATTTAATAAGCATCCATCTAAATCACTGTTAAATAGTTATGGTATGTGTAAAATATTCCTAAACGACTTTACAAATCATACATATATAATTGTCTAAATAATTTTATATGCAACTTCAAAATTGTATAAATATTCGAAATTATTTTCAGCTCATATTCGTCATTTTAGTACAATAGCAATCAACGTGTGGTTTACAATCATTTGCTATGATATTTGGAAAACCTTTTCGTAAGTATTTACAACTTTAGTAATTGAAATATTTTTAAATCTTCCTATTTAGAAAACTACATTCAGTTGATAGTTTAGTTCATAAGCACATGTATAAAACATTTTACCGATTAATTAATATCGAAATGAGATATATAATTTTTACAATTTTTATTATAATTTAAAAAAAAACATTAAAAGAATCCTCAATGTTAAAGATTTAATATTAGAATTTTAAAAACCAATGATTAAAACTAAATTATTGAAATCTACATAATTTAATTGGTAAAATATCGTGTATGGTAGTAATACAGCTGGTAAAAATACTATTTTAAGTGTTTAAATATCACTGTGGTTCGTATAATTTTCCGTGAATTGAAATAAGTATAATCTCGATTAAATTTTGTATTAATATATATTTTATTACAGACAGAAAAACTATGTTATTATTGCACGCAATCAGCATACAGATAAAAGAAAATTTTTCCAGTATTATACAATTTCCTGGGGTATATGCCTGATTCAACAGTTGGTTATTTATACCTTGTACCATAACGATATCATAGTTGATTCTCATAGCAGTCATGGATTGTATAGTAATTTATTTTATTCAGGTAATACGATTATGCTATTCTTATATAAGCATAAATTGAAAAATCTAATCATTTTTCCTTAAATATGATAAACTTTGCTATTTAAAATTGTAATATCTTTTCCCCTGTAAATTGAAAAAAATAATCTTACAAATTGTACAAAACTAGATAATAAAAACAGGAAAAGTGAGCAAAAACGTAAATAAAAGTAAACTGTATCATTGTTTTTATAATTTATTTGGTAATTTTTGACATACTTTTAGAATTTTCTAACCATAATTTATCATATTATTTACATTTTTGCCAATTTTTCCTACTTTTATTATCTAGTTTGGTCAAATTTGTAAGATTATTTTTTTCAGTGTAAATTATATGAATTTGGAGCAAAAAAGTGTCTTAGATGTCACTGTTTTACGACACAAAGTGGCCTATTTAAGTCACCAACTGTCTTAACGCAAAATTGTGTACATTATATTAAGACATTTAAAGTCTTGATTAAGTCGCATTGTTTTAAGTAAGACACGTTATCATAGTTTTTTAGTAGTATAGTACTCTATTTGGAAAATAATATATTGTGAATATGTTACTTAACAATTCACCATTCACCAGTGCCAGTTATTTTTCTAAGTGTTCATAGAGAAAAAATACTGTACAAATATTATATAAAAAAATTTACAGCAGGGGGTTTACAGATAATTATGGCCATTTATTTGTTATATTAAAAAATGTTATCTATAAATTTTTAGTCCGGCAAAAAATATAGTCTGGCAAACAGGCTGAAAACGGACCAGATCCAGACTGTTGCCATACTGATTATTGCCAGATTATTGCCAGACTAATTTTTTCCACGCGGGATACTCGACAAATTTCTACTAGGGAAGTAAAACAGGGTGTTTAGAGGCACGTGTGACAAAAACACATTTTACCAACTTTACTATAAAAGTACAACTGACTAAACAAAAATTTAATAATTCCAACAATTGCGTATAGATGGCACTGTAATTATATTCATATATAAATGGTTTTTATATCAATATTACTACACGGAGAAAACATATATCTAACTATTTACTATATAATATATCAAATGTAGGATATACTTCGAAATACTATAAAAATTACTATATAATGTATTAAACTTTTGAATGCGCACATTATTATATTCAACTTATGTAGAAATTTTTAATATATAATATAGTAATTTTATAACATTTTCATGTACATGCTACTTTTGATATATAATATAGTAAAATGTTAAATATATGTTTTCGATTATAATCGATTATAATATTCAGTTTGGTGTGTCTTTATTAAAATTGAAATTATATTCCGACATTATCATGCAGTTATTCAATTTTAGTTTTTGGAAATAAATACGACTCGTTGATATCCATCCTGCCAGAATCGATTTTAATGATCGCTAATTTAGTGATTTTGTGCATTGCAAGGAAAAATATTAAAAGAGTCAAAGAAGATATGGATTTAATAATATTGAATGAAAATGAATATAATTATTACTTAATTGATAAGGAACAGTACGTATTTCAAATATATGCTATAAAATGAATCTATTTTTATGTGTTTTGTGATAACGATTTAATGTTAATTGCAGATATTTCATCGTTAACGAATTGTATGTTGCTATGATAATTCCACATATTGGCAGTATCGTAAAAGTATGCTTATATATTATGGGACGTACCGTTGGGTTATCCTGGTTTTATGTGTACTATGAAGAAGTATTTGTCGTAGTCCGTGGACTTTTGATTGCTTTTATATTTGGACTTATACCAAATGTTACACAAAAAATTAAACTGTTTGTCATTGGACGGTTTAATTCAATGAATCTGACAAATAAAATATAAATAAATAGAAAATAAATAAAAAAGCGGCAGAAAAAAATTAGTTTAGAATCATTATTTGTATTTGATACTTGAATTATTATTAACTGGATTAAACATAATTAAACTAAACTTTTTATAAATAGTATATTGTTCAATTATTGACAATGTTTACAAATAATTAATTTGGGATTTCCATTTATTCTTTACATGTGTATTCTGTTCAAATAATATCGATAAAAAGAAAATATGTTCCTTTATTTTAATCCTCGCATAACTATAAGATAAAGACAGATAAAAGTATGTTAATTTTAAATGAATATGTTGAATCATAATATGATTTATTTCAAATCCTGAAAATCTTTATATTCTTATAGTAGATACATAAAATAAATTCGAATTAGAAATAAATTCGATTAAATTATTAAATAAAAAACTGTAGTAATTATCCGTATGCTTTAATATTATCAAACATATACTTATTATTATGTTTTAATTTTGTACTAATAGTTGAATTTTGACAATTAGAATAATTAATAATTCATGAAAATTGGTGTATTGTATTGATTTACATTATATATAATTTGAAACAATTTTATTTAACAATTTACATTCTTTCACAAACCTTATTTTTATGTATTCATTATTATTGTAAAAAGAGATTTATAAATAAATATATTTATTCTTTCATAATGATAGTGTGAAGAAGTAAACAAGTTTTATATCTGAAGTTGCATTTCATAATACTTTGAAACGATTTTTTATCAGGAAATGTATAAATTTATTAATAAGTTTGAAACATAATTTGAAATTCAGAAACTGTAAGTCCAATTTCAAACATTTTTTTTCTTTAGTTCATTTTCTTCGCCTGAGCATGAAGTATCAGTCTCATAAGCATATTCTATAATAAACGTAAAAACAATTGAATTCTTATTATTTAAGAACCTCCCAACCCCTCTTTCAACTAAACCATCCAAACCCTCCCGCAAAATTTGATTTTGCCGCTTGATTTGTTCAGTGAGTACCCGTAACATGACTCCATGTTTTTTACCTTTATAAGATTTGTTTTATAGGTAAGATTTTCATGATTAGATTACTACAATGATAATAAACAATATATATAATTTTGTATTATATTGAATTGTATATGGTGTATTATTATTATATACAATTACAATATTATATACAAGTATTATTAATATTGCATATAATGTATACATTGAATACAGCAAACATGTAAAACAATTTGTTTTTCTCTAAATATTTTTGACTTATTAATAATAAATGATAAAATATTTGATAAAAATAATTATTTTTAGTACGTTAAGACACCTTGCATTATAGATTTTGTAACAATGATTCTGTTCATGAATAATCAAACAGTTGTTAACGAAAATTAAAATTTGTTCGATTGAAATATGTTTTATGTAATTCAATTGATTCAAAATATATTGTATGTTTGGCGCACAAGTCAAAGCTTAACGTGTTGTATGTTTAAATCTTGAATAAATCCGTTCCACCAATAAGAAATAATTATTATTCTTAAAAAACTAACAAAACTGAAAGATGAGGTTGCATAAGTATTACGCGAATAAATCTAAATTATATTAAATGACTTGAATATATAAAAATAGAATAGTATCTATTTTTTAAGATACAAAGAAGGTAACGGTTCGTCGCGTACAAAATCGATTTTGGTCCGTAAAATCAAAAACAAATATCAGAATATCAGGCATTTATACTTTGATCTATTTAATACAATAAACATCGAACTCAATAAGAATAATATACAGATATTAATTAACTGCAATAAGATCAACAATAAATATAATTTATATATGATCGTTTTATTTACAGTCGCAAGAACTAAATTTTGGAGTTGAATTTAAGATTAATGGACGCATCATTCAATTCTTTTTGGTAAGTTTATATTATAATTATTATAATGGAAATGTTTAAATCTCTCAAATCTCTTAAATGCACTCAAGTCGAGCGAAAATAAATTCTTATTTAAGAATTTTATAAATCTGTACAAACATTAGAGTTATATTTTTATTAACGTTACAATCTTTCATAATCACTTAGTCTCTTGCTAAGCTTTTACAAGCACAAGTTGGATCAATTTAAGATTGCGCAACGAATTATAATAAGAAAATTAATAGACATTATGAAACCGTTTAGGTTGATCTACATATTTCTAATATTAGTATCAATTTACCGCAAAATAACACTATTGCTCGACAGTTCGGTTTGCGAACTTAATGTATTTTTTATTACGAAACATTAATAATTTAATTAATTAGTATTCTATTATAAAGCATTAAGGCACAAAGTTATTCAAGCATTTCATTTTAGTTTGTGAAATAGTCCTGTCTAAGAAAAAGATCTTATAATAAAATGTTATAAAAACCTATTACATATAAATTTGAATACAATCGCTTTTATTACAATGAAAAAGTGTATGTAAATTATTTATTTATTGGTTTTCTTCACGTTCACCCTCGTTTCGATTTTCAGTTTACGTTCTAATTTTACAATATACAACTTCAAAGTCAATTACAATTATATATAAATTTATCATAAAATAATAACAAATAATATGTATTAATTCTTTATTAAATTGCAGAAAAAAAATATATATATATAAAACAATTTTTTTCTCATATTTTTCAGGTACCTGATATATGTGTATTAATTTATCATTATTATGATAAGATTAAAAGCAATTTGTTTACTGCTAATTTTGTTCGCAAACAAATCAACTTGCCAAAATAATCGGTTCAATAAATGTTGCCCGGAAGACAAGCTTCTCGTAAATAAAGATAAAACTGACTTTGTCACTTGTTCCAAAATTCCCAGCCGCTTCAATGGAATTCGTAACTTTTTCAATTTCTGTCCCAATGATTTAAATAGGACCGAATGCAAATGGGTTTCGTCTTCGTATTATACGATTTCCCTTGAAACTGGTCACTGCACTGACTTTTTTTTGGATAACAATGGGGATATATTGCTGTTGTCTACTGAAACCACTATCATTGAAAAGTTCTTTATTTTTAATTGGGCGAACAAATTGAGTCATCCTTTTTGTTGCAAACTCGATCAGCTATATGATTATGCGCATTCGAGACAGTGTGTCCCAAAATCAGGACTTCTTGAAGATAGAAGCCAGATTAGCAATGAAAGTCATGTAACATTTCAAAACCATTTACAGTGTCCAAATGCTGTGGTACAATACGAAGTGAATGATTCGAATATGACGTTTGGCAAAGACTTCATAAAAGTAAGAACCCTTGATTTTAAATTTTGTTTATAATTTTCAAATTTGTCGAATTTATCAACGTTGCATAATTATATTTAAATTTAATTTCATTATACTTTTCAACTTTACATGTTTCGTACACGCGGAAAATGTTCTATTAAAAATGACTTGAAGATCAGTAGATATTAAAAACACACAGTACTGTAAACATTGATCAATTTTCAGGATATATTTACAAACATTCATCAATGTTTACTGAAAAGTTCGGGAATTTCTGACTGAATTTTTGTTTTGTCCGTAAGTTACTGTGTTTTAATAATATTTACTAAACTTTCAATCATTTTTAATGGAGTATTTTTCTGCGTGTAGTAGAATTAATAGTATAACACTCCGCTAAAAGTTCATTGGA